>VZTU01009562.1:36093-66616 GCA_013400835.1 Zapornia atra
CGTAAGGGTCACAGTGTCTTCTCTATGTCTCCACCTGCTCCATCCAGCATGGAGCCCCTCCACAGGCTGCAGGTGGGGTCTCGGCCTTTACCATGGGGTTTCTCCACGGGCTGCAGGGGCATCTTTCTCTCCAGCACCTGGGGCGCCTACTCCCCCTACCCGGCCTTGGTGTCTGCACAGCTCATTACATCTTTTCACTCCCTTCTCTGCTGGCAAAATGCAGCTGCTTCCGGGTTGTTTTCTCCTATATGTGATTCTCAGAGGCGCTATGACTATCTCTCATTGGCTTGGCCCTGGTCAACAATGATTCTGGCCTTGGATTGTTTACATTTTGGAGCTCCAGAGAATTCCAATAGCTCCTCACAGCAGCCATTTTCTGCACCCCTGTTCTTTTCCAGCACCCAACCTCGCAAAACCATGACACTCAGTTACAAGCTTAAGTTTCTGTGGTCTTTCACTATATGGTATATTCTTTACTTACTTAAACTTTATCGGGGTTCCCATGGTGATCTTTCCTGATGTATCAATATGCTTTCTTGAAGGGATACATAGTAACACAGGTGGAGGGGGAAAGGCAGAACATCTGCCCTGTGATAGGGAACGCTGGATGAGGCCCTCGGAAGAGAGTTACAGCTTTCCTTGCTCTCCTAGTAAGTTAACAGTGGTCCTCTTAATGGGAAACAGTGGATTTGGAGATGGTGGTTGAGTAGATGGACTTGTAAAGGAGAGCTAAGAGAACAATGCTTCTGCATCTTCTTGCTATCTCATTCCAGTGAAAGCCAAGCTGTTGGGCAGCATGCTGCAGAAGCTCTGGATGTTATGGCAAAGCCCTGATAATGTTTCTAGCATTTGTAATTTTGTTACCGAGACAAACGCGTTCCAGACTGAAGACCTACCTCCCACTGTCAGCATTGCTCCTGGCTTCATCTGTGATGCTGTACAAACCATCGAAGTCCTGGGGTTCTCCCATATGGAAAACTGGTATTACACTTTAATGTATATTTTCATTTCTAAATGTACATTTTTAGTACTGTTCCACTTCTGTGAAGGAGAAATGGTTCCTAAAAACAAGGTAACCCTTTGAAACCTCCCGTTGCTGGTTTCCCAACCTGCTTTTGGGTCTGTAGCTCCCCGTCACTAGTGCAACAGGAGTTGCAGTGTACAATGCAAACAGTAACACCTCACCAAAACAGGCTTTGGTTTTGCTATTAGTATCCAGAGAGCAAAATACAGGAACTGTTGTGCTGGCTGATGCTGTTGTTTAAGCTGGAGTGGTGGTGTTCTACCAGCTGCTTCAGCCAAGCTGTTTTCTTTGAAAACTAAGCTCTTCTTTTAACGGAATTTTGGACCTTGACCTGTATCTTGAGAAAATAATTCTTAGCACCCAGCTTTCAGGAATGTCACTGTCCTGTCGCATTGCAGAGCAATAGAAGGTTATATGTTTGGTTTAGGTGCCATACATGTAAATAATACTCTTCTGACTTACATGAGAGCCTCCCTGGCATGTTCTGAAACCACCCTCTATTCCTCCCAGTTAATTCTAAACGTATTCTAAGATCATCCCTTTTTGTTCATGTCTGAGTTTCTCATCTTCCCTTTTTCTGTCCCTTTTGTGCTTTGCCATTTTCACACGCACTACATGTTCCGGTACGTGAAGGTTGCGTTAACGTGCAATGGCACCGCATGGCCAAGGCAAAACCAACACTCACTGATATTATTCCAAGTGATTATGAGCCATATGAAGCCTCTATGTAAATCTGGGTACCCATCCACTCTTTTTGCAACACGCTGTTGGCTTTCCTTTCGAAAGTGACTGAATTTCCCTAATGCTGCAGAGATTTTTCAGGACAGAAGTTACTATACAAACACGAGTGTTATATGACCTCAAAAATAGCAGTGAGCTGGAAAGCTAAATCCAGCTCTAATGAATGAAGTCCGAGAGCTGACAGCATTCAGTGATTTCACTGGCTCAGGATATTTTCTAACAAGAAAATTCCTTTCTGAGACTTGTTGACAGAAACATCAAGAAAGGAACTGCTGCCTTTGCCTCCACCCACCCCAGCCAAGAGTGGGGGGGAGAAGAGCAGTTCTTTATAAATAGCTCTGTTCCTGTTGTATTTGTAAATTCAGTGCTTTTTGTGTCAATGACATCACCCTCTTCTCCATGGCAACTCCCTACCATGTCAAAACTGCAGGGCACCATTGGAGAAACTTCAACCAGCGAACAAACAGATTGATTCAAGATGGTTTAATTGAAAAACAGTGCAGGGGGTGACAGGAGGGTGTGGGAGACACGAGCAAACAGGGAAAAGCTGTCTGTGCACACTGTCTCCTCACACTGCCCCATCTCTTCTTTTTCAAAGTCCTTGTCAGGAGGAGGAGGAGGAGGTGGGTGGAAAGCAGGCAGGCATCTTATTCTCCATCTCCGGTGTGTCTGGAGAGGAGCACTACAGGTGACTAAGCAGGAGGAGCAGGACTGACTCACTCCTGAGTTATTTTCTCACTCCCCTTCTTCCCGCCTGCCCCCCCNCAACAGCTTGTATTTTTCCCCGGGCCCTGATGAGAAGGAATTAGCAGCAGGCTTTCTTGTTACCTAACACTCACAGAAATGTGCTTGTGGTGATCCAGGTGAGGATATAAAAGCCAACTCTAAAAGCAAGAAAAATTATTTGTCTTTTGGATACATCACCTTTAGAGTAAAAAGAAAATAAATTGCTTCTCTTTTCTGAGTGTTGTCCAGGAAATACTGAAGTAACTGACGTGCCAGGGACTGGTAAATAACTGTCTGTTTTATCAGGCTACCTATGGAAAATGGCCTCACTGGCAGCTTTGCTGGGGTTGACTTCTTTTCTAAACCAGCTGCAGTAGGAGGGGGGCAGCTATTTCGCTTCCTGTCCTGAGGACAGGGTTGGATTCTGCTGGGTTCCGTTCAAGACCCAGGTAGCAGGACCATAATGGTTATATCTGCAGGTCGCAGCCCGTGTTAACTTGTCACTGCTTCCATCAGCTTAATCAGTCTGTGCTAATTTACATCCCTGTGAAGTCCAAGAACAGCTTACCTCCCTTCCTCTGCTGGGTGCCGGGAGATCTGCTGCTGAAATTTATCCTGCAGAAGTGTCAACTTGATATTATGCTTCGCATTTTTGAAATGGCATATGACATGGGAGCAGGCAAGTTATGCAAGATCAGCACAACGCCCACAGAGTCCTTCTCTCCCAAAGGGGACACAGCAATGCTTACCAGGCTGGTAAGGAACACTTCCCTTTGCCTGGGCAATGGGGTAACTGTGGTTGCTGCTCACGGTGTCACCAAAACCCAGGAATAACACTCGTTACACCAACACAGCATTAAGAGGCAGCACCTATACCTGTGGTTTATACCTGTGTAGGGCACGGGAGTCCTTAATCACAGACTCCGGAGGCTTTGTCAGGTCTGCAAGCTCCGTCCCCAGCCTGGAGAGAAGCCAACCCAGCCGAGCTGTCCTGTGATTTCCAGGCTCAGCCCAGGGGACATGTGTGATGAGTCTCTATACACCGCGGTCTCGATTTGGACCTCTCACTCTTGCCTTTTGAGCAAGTGTCACTCACCGCCCAGTCCCATCCTCTCTGCTGAGATCACAGGCAGCATCAGCCCACAGTAAAAAAGGTCTCGGCAAACATTGATTCACTGCATCGCAGCAACTCAGTGCCTGCCTACAACAGGATGTCCTCTGTTTTAACTGCAGGGGTCTAATTGAATTTATCACTGTGCTCTCCTCTGTCCTCCAACCGTGAGGATCCTTTACCTTCAGTGAGTCCTTCCAACGCCTCTGCTGCCTGCCAAGAAGTGGGGGGCGTGTGGCACTACTCTCCTCCTCCATGCAGCTGGCACCGGGCAGTGCTGGTGAGTAAGCAGCGTGCTCCACTTGCATGCGTACGAGACGGAGTCAGGATCTTTCTGAAGAAGCTTTAAGATGAAATTGCTGAGAATTTTTGCCTGAAGCATGGGATGTTTCCCATGCTTAAGACAAGCAGCAACCTGCAGTCAGAAGGAAGAAGGGACTGAATTCACTCCAGAAGTATTTCTCCGGGATCTTTTTTCCAAGGTAGGACTCCTGCAGCGGGAGGTGGATGGGGAAACAGGCTCCAACATTCTGAACATGAAAAGTGAGAGGACTTCTTAATTTTTTACCTGCCCAAGCTGTAGAGCTGAGGTCAATCTCTGATGTCTCTGGCTCTCCCTTTTTAGGCTGGAAATGTAAATCGGTCAAAAAGGAACTAATTTTGTGAGGTCTGAAGCCATAAAAGGTGGCGGTGTGTGCGTGTGTATGGAGGAGGGCACTTTTAACTCTGCCTTTTGCCTGCCTGTATTCTAGTGGTGAATCAGTGCTACTGACTGTGCTTCTAAATCCTGTCCCGAAGTAGCAGAATGATGGGTGTTGTAGGAACAGGGAGTGAACAAAGCTAAAATTTAGTAAGCAGACATCAACTTATGGTTTATTCATTTTTGTTTAGTGATTTTAAACACTGATGGAGTGATTGTTGATCTGTAGAAGGCAAAATGAATGTGGTTCCTGCCTTGGGAACGTGAGACTAAAGGGTTTTAATAGGCTTGGTTTAAAGTCATGCTATTGAAACAAGAGCAAGGACGTAGGACTTTTTCTTTAAGCATCTATTTGTATTGCACCTGAACAACCAATTTATCTTTGTTGAAAACTGTCTGTGGAGAGGCCAGAAAGCATCGGAGAGCTCCCTGTCCCAGCTACAGGCAGCTTGCTTGAAAAACCTTATTTAAGGTAGGAAAAAATACCTTGCACATTCAGAGATGGCTCTGGAAAACACTGGTGAGGGGCACCTAGAAATATCTCTTAATATCAGCATTCCCTCCTCGCCAGTATAAACCAAAGCCTGAAACTCCTAGTTGGGAACCCTCCAGCCTTAGGTTGTGGTGTATAAATTATAGTCCTTGATGAAAGTACAGTGGAGCATGAATCTTCTAAAGGTGCTGGAGCCATTAGGGAATGCTCCATTCCAGGTAAGTCTGGAAGTGCAGGGCAGAGGGTAGGTGTGAGGCTACACTTTCTCTCTGCACGCTAATTGATCAAGTACTTACGTGCTGTGTTTGTTTGCCCTTCCCAGCAAGGGAGTACAATGCATTTGTAACAGCAAAGTCCCACATTTGGGGAAGGGAGTGTAGATGCCAAACGTCTGCACCTAGACCTGACAAGGCTTTTTTGTCTTTATCAAGTCCACAGGAAAGGGCAACCGAAATGATCTCTGACTTGTTGCCTCCTCTTCACTCTGCAAAGTGAGGAGCGGAGCGGTGCCAAGGGGGGATGCTGTGCTCTGGGAAGGCTGCAAGCATTAGGTGGGCTGCCTGGGGAAGGGTACCTGTGCCTGGTATTCAGGCAGGGAGGGATGGCCAGGAGGGTGCTGGGTGCCAGCAGCCATTGCATAACTTGTCGCTGCCTCTGCAGCAGGCTTTGCCAGGCGCTGGAGCAACAACTGTGGCTGGATGCTGCTCCCGTGGTTTGATTCCACTTCGTAGGAGTAGTTGAGAGGAGGAAATTCCTGCCAGCTTCGCTGCCAGGAGTCATCAGAACTGCCTCTGACACTTGGGGAGCATGAATGAATAAACTGAAGAACTCTACACACGTGAAGAGAGGGCAGCTTCCAGGAACCCTGTGTACGGGAGTCTAGAAGTCATTGTGGGCTGATTCATTGTCCAGGGACAGCAGAGAGGTGTTTCCCTGGTGTGTGGCCATGCTGAACATCCAACTCCTAAAGAAAACCTGCCTTGGCAACTTTCGGTGGTGTGTATGGGGAGGATAAATGTGATGTCAGATAGATGTGAGTGGTGGGTGTGCATGGAAGGCTGCGGAGGAGCAGGGAACCAAAGAGGGACAGGAGCAGCCACGTACAGGGCAGAGCAGCGGACAACGTGGCTTTGAGGGGTATGGAAGATGCTGCTGCCCATGGCAGTGTCACTTGACAACTGATTTAAACTGCAATTTACAGCTAAGCACCTCGTTACTTTCCTCCATGACAGTTTTTCACGTTCCTAAAATCTTGTATTTCTTCTTGCTGAAAGGATTGGTGGGAGAGGGGGCTTTTGCAGCTCCTGGGAGAACTGTGGAGGAAGGGATAGATAAGAACAAGCAGATGATGCTGCTGGAGAACACAAAGCACAGCAAGCTAGATAAAGGTGAACCTAATTGAGGAGGAGGATTGGTATTTAATTAAAACTACTGCTAAAACCCAGGCTCTTAGTAGTAAAATAAATAATAGCAGGACATGAGTAATTCCTCTCGGGGGAATGTCAGAGTCAAAATTACACTAATGTAATAATAAAAGGGGCGTGTGTGCAATTGCTCAGAGGAATAGTAACAGGGCGGAATGATTTTTTCACTGCTAAAAAGTTCAAGTGTGGTTCAAGTCGAATGGGACTGAAACCTGTATAAGCACATGGTCCTCAGGGCTCTCGGGCCATTTCAGAAGGCAGAGCTGTCTGTGCTACCGAACCCGCTTCCTTTGGCAATGCCAGCAGAGAGGTGGGAGATCAAGCTTCTTCTCTAATTTAGCAAGTGATGGCAAGTTAAGCCTGCCACTTGCACTGCTGCTGCTCAGTCTGTGCTTTCAGTGAATTAAAAAAAAGTATTTGGGGGCCAGACACTGGGCAGCTGAGCTGTGTGCCATGCAGGGGGGGGCAAGAGAGGACATTCAACTATCTTTTGCTTCCTTATTTCCTTTCCACCCCTCATTCCTAATTGTGAAATCATTTCGGAGGTCTGGCTGCATTCCCCAAGCTGTGATGCCCGTTCTGGTATGGTGGTTAAATAGTATAAACTCATTACCCAGTCTCAACTGAGTAATATATAGTGACATAACAGAATTTCTTTTCCATAGCTGGCTTGCATAATGCTGCGCGTCAATTTTTGTTACTCCTTCCATTTCATCCTTTTCATTGCTGTGATGTCCATCTGTTTACCAGATGAGGCTTAGAAAAAAATGAAAAATAAAAATTCCAGAATGAAAATAAAAAAACCACCAAACCAAACCAAGCAAACCCCCACCTCTCACAAGTTAGTACAGAGGGGATTTATCTCTTCCAAAAGAACCCAACACAACTCAACTGTGACTTGACCCAACCACCCAAACCAGCTGGCATTCTGGCTGGCTTACCAGCTGTTGTGATTACACAGACTGGATGCGTTGCTGTAGTCAGGCACAAAATCTCCTTCCCCCCCGACCTCCCACCACAAAAGCTCTCTAAGAAGAATTCATGTTCCTCTGGGCTTGCTCTAGTGAGGAATATGATGCTTCAACCATTTGCAGGACACAAGCACAGCCCCCAAACACTGAGCCAAAGGAAAAGGTGTAAGGCAGGAGTGGTTTGTGGTAGGCATGTGAGGTAACTCCTAGTCTGCTCCGAAGAGCCGGGGTGCAGCCCTGAGCAGTGCTGTTTCCAGGCAGGCTCTGCTGTCAGCAGGGAAGAGGATCCTGCCCATGTGCTGTGGAGATACCTGAAATGCCCCTGTTTTGTTCTGAAAAGGAAAGATACCGTTTCCAGCTAGAGAGGAACTATACTCGACAGTCTCAGCAGAGATGAGAATCTCTATGAACTGAAATAATGCCAACTTGACAGCTCGGAGCTCAATTGCTTTTCCCCCGAGACTCTTGTTAAATGGGACTGTCTGTAGCATCAGGGTTATTTTACCGATGGCCTTCTGGGTTTCTGCCTTTCCATTCTGCCTTCGTGCCTTATAAACAACCAGCTTTGTTTTTCTTACACCGTCGCCTTTTCCGTTGAGATCCATGTTTTTGTGATCTCACTAATTTCTCTTAAGCTCGTTCATGTCCCCGTTCCTGTGTGCAAAAGACAGAACTCAATGGGCTGCGGAGCCTTGGTTGCGTTGCTGAAAGAGCACATCCTCCCTGCTGTGTTGCAGGTATGTGGGGTTTTTTTCCTCACCTGTGTCAACCTTTGAGTCCTCTATGGCTTTTCAAGGTTTAGCAGGAGCTGAGGGTCTTTTACAACCAAAGACCTGTGTTTAGACCTGGAGAACTAGTGTGAAAGTCTTTCCTTAATCTGGACTGGGAACAGAGGGGTTAATATGCATAGTGGCACTACTAGACAGATCTTAAAATAATCAAGATCAGGATAATTTGGCTTTAAAAACCATCTGGGGCTTGATTTAGTGCTCATTAAAATTCATAGTGGCCTTATGATTTGCTTCTGGAAGAATTAAGCAGGGTGTTACGCTTTGTAATGAGTACTTTGGGCCTTGTCCAGGACAGTACCTCAATGCATACAATAATGTTAGAAACTAACTTCTTTCCTCTAGCACCCAGCTTAGAATAAGAGTCTATCTAGCACTTGTGGAAGTCAGTGAAAAAACCTCCAGTTTCAAGGGACTTTGGGTTGGATCTGAAGAACAGATGTTACTGCTGGCTCTGGAGAGAAATCTCTGTGGGCAAGTCATCCTTGCTGCCATTTGTGCTCCAGCAAGCTGCCCAGTTGAGGTACACACGTAATTAATTTGCAGAAATCAGAGCTCCTGAGTGCCTATCGAAAGGCATGGAAAGTCCAACGGTGAAGCAAGATGCTGTTAGGGAATATTTGGGCTGTAAAGTGCAAAATGTGTGCTGTGGTCATCTCAGAAACCGAAACATGCAACGTCATGTCCCGAGTAGTTTAGAACTCATATCATCTCATCAACTGTAGGGGATGTTAGTAGATGAGATGTGATGTTTGTGGCTGCAACTGAGGAAACTTCTGGATTTCTGATGCTTTATTATAAAATATGCACTGTTTGGTGTTAACAGCAAAGAATACTATTTCTGATGCTTTCTCCCAATTCAGAAATCTGCAAAGCTCTTTGGGCTTCTCTGTTCCTTTCCAAGATCTAAATATGTTCTCCCTAAGGTTCTGCAAAATAGCAGCCTGGGTGACATAAACCTGAGCCAAGAACTTATTTAAAGAAAATTGTCATTTATTTCTGTGTCATTTAAGGGCATGGGTTTAAAGCAGCCTCTTAGAATGCAGGGTCACCTAAGTTATCTGGCTGCCTCTAATTTGTAGTCTGCAATCACCTTCATGATGGGCTATGGCTGGTCTTGGACTGAGGTCGCTATTGGATTGAAGAAGGATAAAAGAACTTTCCAGAAAACTGCCCAAGTTTTTCTGTAGGAAATCTTTGTCTCAGCCTTTGGGCACAGCTGTTGGCTGGGCTTTCAGTTCTCATCAATGTTCTGAAGAGCAAGAGAGGAAAATGCTCATTTTGTTTGTTTCTAAAGGTCGCATGTGGAAATGAACTAAGTATGTACTCTTTTTATTTGAATGCATTTCTCTGACTTTGTTTACTTACAGAATTTGTTTGGCACTCCAGAGAGCCCAGGAACAAGAAATGTGGTTTTGAATTAGTAGTGTGACGAATTCTGTTTAAGTAGAAGGTTAATGGAATTTTTTTGATGCCATCATCAGTAACTCTTAGATGGTATGACTTAAATGGCTGCATCTTGAGTTCATCCTTTCTTTAATTGCTATTACTCCGAATCTGGATATTTCCTTATTTATATATGTAACTATGCATTTATCTTGGTGGACCAGTTTCCTCTTGAAGAGGCCAGTTGTTCCCCGACAGTTTCAGTCCTTCCAGCAGCCAGTAAGACCTAGCCTTGTTGCCAGTCGCGCCGTGTGCTCAGGTCGATGCTATGACTGTGTTCGATTTGGACACCACTCATGTGACGTTTTTCTGATACCAGAAACAGCCGTTGTGGTTCAGTCCTTTGTAACAGGCATCACCTGACTGTGTCCACATTTGAGTTCCCTGTTGTGGAATCCAATAGCATTAAGAGTTGCACACATGTTTTTGGACAGTTGGGATTACTTTTTGTCTGTTCGTAACAGAGGTAACAGTGGATGGAAGCTTTACTGAGTGCCCACCAGCCCATGTTCTGCTGGAACAGGGTGTCTGGGGGCACCCAGCACCTTGCTCTGCTTTATGCTGGTGTTTAGGCTCCTATAACAAGGACAATGGCCTCAAGTTGGAGCACAGGGAGTTCTGCACCAATTTGTGGAAGAACTTCTTCCCAGTGAGGGTGAGGGAGCCATGGGACAGGCTGCCTAGGGGGGTGTGGAGTCTCCTTCTCTGGAGATATTTAAGCCCTGTCTGGATGCTGACCTGTGCGACTTGTCCTATGGAACCTGCTTTGGCAGGGGGATTGGACTCTATGAGCTCTGGAGGTCCCTTCCAACCCTGACACTTGTGTGATAAATTGCAGCCTAGGTGAAGACTTGAGGAGGGAGCTGAGGATAAAGAAAGTCAAAGGCTTCTCTGCTGGCAGGAAAGACAAAACATCACTCTCAGGGGAGGCAGCATTAACAACTCTCCTCTGGTGTAGCAGTTAGTACACTTGACAAAGATGTCACAGCTGACACATTTTTCTACCCTACATAAATAATTCTCGAAGCAGCGATTGTAGCCATTAAATCCTTTATGACCCACTGTGTGGACTCCAGATCAGGGAGATAAGGGAAACTGAGGCTGCAGTGTTACGGGACACTCGTTTTGGTGGAGAAACAGAAGCCCCAGTTCCTGCACTACAGATTGCTGGCTCCTGAGTTGTGATGGCATGATGGTTTGTGTGACCCAGCCATGTGCCAGGCTGCTAAAACAATCTGAGTTTAAAAACGAACATTAGTGTTGTTATTAATAAGAATTGAACAGAGGTAACTCTTCCCTTCCAGTACCCGAAGGGAGCAGAGAAACAGGAGGGGAATGAGCTTGTTAAAGGGCAGACACTGGCAGGACAAGGGGGATGGAGTGAGGTTGAAGGAGGGAAGGTTTAGATTAGATATTAGGGGAAAGTCTTTTACAGAGAGAGTGGTGAGGGGCTGGAATGGGCTGCCCAGAGAGGTGGTGGATGCCCCATCCCTGTGGGTGTTCAAGACCAGGTTGGATGGGGCCCTGGGCAACCTTATGTTGCTCCAGGCCTGGAGGTTGGTGGCCCCACCAGTGGCAGGGGGTTGGAGCTCTGTGATCCTTGGGGTCCCTTCCAACCCAGACCATTCTATGATGATTCTATGATTCCCTTACCTCCCGTTTCCTGTAAAACCAAAAGCTGCTCGGTGTGGGTAGCTGTGCTGATTCCCTGTGTGGTGCAGTCTGCAGGCAGCTGTACAGTTGTACCAGCACAGCTGGGAGAAACAAGCATCAATGCAAGAACCAGTGGCGTGCAGCGGTACTCAGCGCTGAGAGGAAAGCAAATGCTCTGTCCAAATGTGGGATATGCATCCCCATTCCAATGGTCAACGCATCCCCTCTCCTCTACATCGGACTCCAGCCAAACAGCTGCTCTCTACCTCTACGAGCCTTCCCCTAAAGAAGGTATCCACTATGTGCCGTAGCACAATTTCGACCCCTGCACTCACTAGACGGTCCGGCACCCAGGGAGGAATAACCCCTTGCACCAGTACAGGTTAGGGGTGACCTGCTGGGCAGCACCATAGAGAAGGACCTGGGAGTTCTGGTGGACAGCAGGTTGACCGGCCAGCAATGTGCCCTTGGGCTAAGAAAGCCAACGGCATCCTGGGGTGTATTAAGAAAAGCGTGGGCAGCAGGTCAAGGGAGGTTCTTCTGCCCCTCTGCTCTGCCCGGAGAAGACCACACCTGGAATATTGTGTGCAGTGCCAGGCTCTCCAGGTCAGGAATGACAGGGAGTTCCTGGTACAAAAAAGGGCTACAGAGATGATGAGGGATCTGGAACATCTCTCTTGGAAAAGGAGGCTGAGGGACTTGGGACTTTTTAGCCTAGAGAAGGCTGAGGAGAGATCTTATCAATGCTAATAAATCCTTGAGAGGTGGGCTCAGGAGGACAGGTCAGTCAGTGTTCAGTAGTGCCCAGGGACAGGCCAAGAGGCAATGGGCACAAACTGGAGTTCCACTTAATGATGAGGAAGAACAGCTTTCCTAGGGGGGTGGCAGAGCCCTGGACAGGCTGCCCAGAGAGGTTGGGGAATCTGCATCTCTGGAGACATTCAGACCTTGTGATCCTGGACCCTGTCCTTGCAGCCTGCCTGAGGTGACCCTGCTCTGGCTGGGGGTTGGACTGGGTAATCTCCAGAGGTCCCTGCCAACCCCCAACAGTCTGCGATTCTGTGGCTGGGAGGGTGAGCGTGTCACCAATTCCTTGCCCAGTATGACCAGTGCAGCTCTGGGAGATGGGCTGCATGCGTTCAGCCTGGCTCCACAGGCAGCAAGTGTGACAGGAGCCTCCTGCGCTGCACTAAGCCACATGCAGCATAAGCTCCAATCCTCAAATTATTCTAGTCGGGTTTGAATGTACCCAGAGGTAGAGAGGGACTAATGACAGCAAATTGGGGTAGGTTTTTGCTGTTGTTATTTTAGCCACCAGGAATTCTCTGAATTCCAGCTAATACTTTTGCAATAGCTGACTGACCTAGTTATTCTGTGCAGAGGCTGCAGTCTCTATTCCCTTTATGTCAGCCAGGGATTTCAGGCTGTGTTCCTGCAGCATCCTCAAGGATCGCGGCATGCTTGCAAAAAAAAAGCCCCAACAACAAACTGACAGCTTAAGCTGCTTCTGAGCTGCGGGAGCTAAGCATTGTCACCGTGGCCTTACCAGCATGCAAAGGGATGTTCCCAAGGTGACCCAGCAAAGCAGTGGCAGAGGCAGCCAGCACTGCCTTTCTGCTGCGAGTGCAGGACCCCTCCCCAATCATCCTGACTCTTGTGGGAAGCTGCAGTTGGACCCTGTGTAGAAGGCAGCATGGGCTTGTCGGGCAGAGTGTGACGTTGCTCCTGTTTAACCTAATAGTTCCATGAATTTTTGCAAGTAGAAGGTCTGGAAGAAGCACGAGATGGCTGTGAGCTGAGCTCTAGTGATATTATCTGCAGAGAATGTCTACCCAGCCACAGGAATTTAACCAGTAGCAATGCAGTGTGTGCTGTGCTCAGGTGATCCTCTTGAGGTTCAGTTTCAGCTTCTCATCAGAGTGGGAGTTGAAATTTTGAAAGGGAGTCTGCTGTTTTCTTATTCTTTTTAAGTTTAATCTGCTTTCTTGCCCACATCCTCAGTTCTCACTGCTCCAAGCCCAGCGTTTGCGGCCTGGCAGAATCTGCAGGTGCCTGTGGGACATCCTTGCTGGCTCTGTGCTGCTGCCAGAGATGCCCAGCTCAGCAGAGCCTGGCTCTGATGCTGCGCTGATGCTGAGCAGAGCCCCAAGCACAACAAATTTTCTTCTCTCTTGTGCTCTGTATCTGGCAGGGTGCGTGTGGTGAAGGGGGACCCTGAGCTCCACACACTGTCCAGCCTGATTTGAGCACGGGAAAGCTCTCTGACCTATAACAGCGTGCTCTGCAAGGGATGAATGTGCTAAGCCAACCTCCAGTTCCTCACAGCTGGGGCATTTAATTCTTTTTGGTCTGAATTGGGCCAGAAAGATGGAAACTGGATTAGACTGTAAAGAGAAGCTTATGCAGTGGGAGGGCAGGAGAGGCTTTGTCCTGCTGGGTTCTCCGGGACCTGCATCATGGGAGGCAGGAGTATAGCCCTAACGCTAGAGCAAGCAATCCAACTTCTCTCTTGACATGTTCTGCCCACTGCTGAGCATGATAGCCTTGGGGAAAGGCAGCTGAACTGTAAGCACTTATTTAAAGTGAAACTGCCTCTGGATTGCTCCCTCCCTTATCTCTAGTCCTGGCTAATGTCATGTGCTGATTATGAGACTTGCAGACTTGATTCCGATCTTGTGCTTCCTCCCACCAGTTGATGCTGATGCTCTCTGAATTTGCAACACGCCCTTGCTTCTAGTGACCCCTTTGTCCCAATCATTGGCATATTTTTGCACTTCCCTGACCAGCTTTGTCTGGATCTCAAGAGCCATGAAGGAGAAAAGGGACCAGGACCATGTTTCTTTGATGGAAATGCATTTGTGCCTCCTAGCAGACCCCAGAGCTTGAAGGAGCCCTGCTGAGAGGTCTAGCTCTGAACCTCAGCCTGGCTCCGTGGGTGGGATTCCCTTAATTCCTACTGGGTTTCCTCAGTGCATCAGATTTACGGTGCCTTGGTATTAGGCTTCTCCTGGAAGCATCACCAAAACAGGATAAATTTTGTCCCAACAGCTTGCTCAGTTCCCACGAACTCCAAACAGGTGGGCAGGTCCATTTTTCCTGGCTGAGGTAGAGCTAAGACGTTGTACATGGTAGAGCTGGCCTCAGCATCTCTAACTATGAAGTGCCAAGTCTTGCCTGTTGGCATAGTAAAACCCTGGTTTTGGTCTTGCAAAATTCTGGTCCAGCAGAGACAAAATGGCCTTACATTGAGTCTGTGACCTCACCGGCGCTGAACGTGAGGTGCTGCTGCTTTCCTGATGTGCAGGGCGAGAAGAGAGGCGAGATCAGCAGTTTTGATCTGAAATTTGCTACGCTTTGCATCTGGGGAGGGGACAGGGAGTCTGGAGTGGCGTTTGCTGTGTAGATAAACCAGGCAGCCTGTGATGCAAGCACTCAGGCAACGCACGCCGTGGAACTTCTTGCTTGGCAGTTACAGCTGCTGTAGCTAAGCTGGACAGGGCCCGAATGAGACATGTAGCATACAGGAGCTATAGGAGGAGTGGGGTGTGTATGGTGGGTTTATAGCAGTGTGTGAGCATAATTATTTGTATGATCTTGTGCAATTCTGTAGGTAAGAAGGGAGCAGTGGGCAGGGAAGGAGCAGTGAAATGTTTCATGAAGGGACAATTGCTAAAGGGGGAAATTAGAGATGCATCACTTCTCCTGGGAAGTTTTTCTTCAAAGTGTATAGGACTGCTGGGACCAACCTTGTGAATAGAAAGACTGGAAAGTGTCCTAATTTTTCATTAAGATTGGAGGCAGCAGAGGTTCTCACCAACTCAAAAGCTGCCTTGGTTTCATCTAAGCTTGTGTCTTGACAAGTATAATCAGGCTTTTCCATGTATGAAGAACTTGCGTCTTGTTCTAGAAGACTGTCTTAGCACGTAAGCCCATGAAATGTAATACACAAATCTGAAGCCAGTTCCAAGCCTGGGTGACTCTTTGTAGAACCTAAGTGACGTTGCTTTGTGTCACTCCCAAAGCTATTGCCACGTAGACAATTCCTCACCGGCTGCCATGTCAGTAAAGCACAGATGCAGCAGATGACAACAGCGGTGTGCTCTGGGTCACATTTCCTCCACACCTAGCAGGACTGCGCTGTTTCCTCATCTCTGACCTTCCACTGCACTCCTTCTGCCTCACCAATTCCAGTCTTTTGGAGAAGGAATGCTGTCCCCCTCTCCTGACCATAGTTAGTTGTTTGCTGCTATTAACATGAACTTTCCTTTTATTTTTGATCCCATCTGTGAACGGGCCCTGTCCTGTAGGAGGAGACAAGATAATCCCCAGGCAGAAAGGAACCTGGCTCGCTTTATTTCCTATACCTTAGAGATGCTGCTGGGAGGTAACCAGCAGGAAACCCTGGTCTCGTTGGCAGTCTCCGGCAGGCAAGGACCTGCAGTGTAATATAGAAGTGACTGCATTTTTGGGAAACAACCTTCCACAACTTTGCTAGGAGGTCTGGAAATGAGGATTACAAACCTCAGACCACCAGCTACAATGCCAGGGTTTCCTTTATGTTCTCGGTACGAACCCTGGTTCTTTCTCCGTTCTTTCTCATCTCACGAGAGTGGTGACTCTGGTTGTTGGACAGAGATGCTGCTGCCTAGCTAGGCTGGATAAATAAGTAGGAGGGAAATTGGGAACGGGGTTATGGGGCTAAAAGGTCGCAGGGCTGGAGAAGCTGCTCCCAGCAGAAATGATGGCAACCTAATGATGTTTTGCAACATGTCATTCACTTATTTATTTTAAGGGTGGTTCAGCAAAACCAACGTTAAAAAAAAAAAAAAGTCGTGGAGATGGGTTTTTAAGGCTTTTATCTCTGCTCTTTGGACCTAAAACTATCCTAGGGTTAAGCCAGCATTGTTAGTGGTTTGGAGAGGCCAAGAATCCTCTTTGCTTGCAGTGGAGAAAGAGCAGCTGATGAGTTTGCTGACACGAGCTCGGCTCTCTGCTGGGCTGTAATCCCCACAGTGTCCCTTAGCAATGCCCCCTTCCACTTATGCCTGTGCAGCGGCGGAGCCAGTATCCTGCTGAGCACACGTTACTTGTGGAAACGTCTGCTCGCAGGAGTGGGTACAGCCGGTGGCACTGTGCAGGCAGCGCAGCAGGATTACAGGGTGATCCTTGGCCACAGACCTCAAAGCACTGACTCATGCCAAGCTACAGGAAGAGCAGAAGCGCCAGGTGATGTGTTGCTCATCTGCAATGCAAATAAATTGGTGAATTCTTCTATAGCCAGCAAGCAAAGCTTTCCTGCCAGGAATGACAAGGAATCGGTGGCAGGTCCTGAAAATCTGCAGCCAGGTGACGCAGGCGGGGATGTCGGGATTCGTTAGGAACAGCAGCAGCTCTAGGCCCCGAGGCTGAGGAGAGCTAACGAGAGAGCTGGAGCTTTAATAGGTCAGCAGCCAAGTCGGGGGTAAAAAGGGTGGAGGGGAGTGGGAGCTCATCTCCCAAGGTTCTTACCAGAGAGCCAGCAAACCTCGGTGCCCAGGTGTAGCTCAGAGCTCTTTCTCTCTCTCCTTCTCTCTAGGGACCAAAAGGAGACTGAGGGGAGAAAGCGAGACGGTCCCAGTGGCTCTGCTCTCAGCGTGTGTTGTTTTCCTCACAACAAGAATCTGAGGCTTCCCGCGCCAAGCCCTCCCGTGTCCCATCTTCTACCACACCCTGAAATCAAACTCAGCAGCTTGGGTGAACCAGGCACTGTACAAACATGTCAGGCTTGCCTCCACCCCTTCTTCTTCTCCAGCTTTCTTGTGCTGTCTTTCTCTCTCAAGTTTATCCGCGTGCTGGCGGATGCCAGTGGCAGAGCATTCCCACCTCACCTCTGGTTACGGAGCAATGAGGAGTCTGGGGTAAGCTCCCTCCTATGGGTTTGGGGATGGATGTTGGCTTGCTTGTTTTAAGGCAGTGACAGCACCGTTCTGATGGCTGCTGTTTCATGCGGTTTGTTTCCTCTGTTTACAGAGGACTAGGTTTGTCAGGTTAAACAAACGTCTTTGCTCCCCAGTGGCTTTGCTGCTATAGCTTAACCCCTTCCCTGCGGAGTTAAGCCTTCCTGCTGCCAGGAATTAGCGTAATGATCGCATGCGTGTTGGCGGTGCCAGCCTAGGGGAAAGTGAGAGGGGAATGGTTCGGGGGGTCATACCATTTTTTTTCCTCTCAAGGGATGGTTCTGGAAGAGAAGAAAAAACGGGAGCTGGATATCTTCATCTTTAGTCCTCTAGCCCAGCAACACTGTCCTCCAATCGGCTTTGCTGCATGACGGTGGGAGAGTTTCCCTCCAGACCCTTCTTTGTCCTCTCCCTTGGAATTGTCCTCTACCAGCATTGTTGCTGCAGGACTGCCGGTAAGATCGTTCTTTTTATGCTTTCCGGGGTCTTTTAGGTGGGCCAGCACCAGGTGGTGTCTGGGGTCTAGCAATATCACTGATTGACACTCAAGATGATGGGGAATGTGGAGTGGAAAATGCATTATTGAATCTTGCAGGGTGATGCTCCTAAAGTATTGGGGTGCAGAAAGGGTTAAAAATTACTCTCTCAAGGGTGATGCTTGACAGCATGCCAGGAACACGCGTGCTCATAGCCTTTATGGGAGACGTTGCAATATCTGCTCTAAAGGCTCTTGTACCTGGAAGGACCCTCGTTGTGTGTCACGAGGAGCTCTGACTGACTCAATGGCTGCACCCCACGTGTCTGTCCTCCCAACCTTCCATCTGCTGTGCTAGCCAAGATCCTGTCAGCACATTGACTGAAAGTACCTCGTAGTACTCACGTGTGTAGTGTGCCTTAGTGGATTTTGGCTATCTGAAAGCTGGCTGATCTCTTGTTTAAGCTACAATCTACAATTCTCTTGGGCATTTGTACTTAATTGGTTTTGTCATGTGGTAACCCACGAATATGGCCAGGTATTTCCAGCTACCAAAAAGAGTGCTGTCTGCTGATGTGTTTGCTTTCCTCTTGCCAGGACATTGATGCCTTAATGAATTTGGGGACAAAGTACTGAACAGACAGAAGAGCAGTTAGTGGCTGGTGAGTGCGAGCTCTCAGGTGAGGCTGGGGGACGTACATAGAGTGAGAGAGAATGGCTGTGTCTTCCTCTGCTTTTCTGAGTTTTGTTCTTGGGTAAAACCTGGGACGATGGAGCCCCTGCACAGCTGCTGAGGAAAGCAACGCTGCTGTGTGGTGTTCTCTCAGGCTCCGTCCCTCTGAAAAGTCTTACTCATGACTGTGTGATGAAGGTGTAGATTGATTTTAATATTCTATGCTGCCTTGGTATGTGCATCCTTGTGTTCAAAGTGTGAGCAGTGGTTTCTGTATCTACCTAGTAGCAAAGTTGATGGAATACTGGAAAGATCTGCCAGTACATAGTTTGCTGGGTTAGTAACTGTGGGTCCAGACTGACAGGCTGTTCCCAGGACAGGGGCTGTTTCTGTCTGGATGGGTGGGGGTATGTGTACACCTGGAAAGAATATCTGGGATCCTGCTGCTGAGGCTTGCAAAAGTGAGAAGTAACCCTTCCTTTGGCACAAAAGTGTTTTCATTCCCAAGGAGAAGCAGTAGGAAAGTTTGGCTCTCCTGCTTCTGATCAGAAAAAAACAAAGAGCTCTATTTAACCTGCTTCTCTGTTGTGTTTAGGAGCAGAGAAAAGAGCTAAATACTTTGTGCAAATTGTTTAAAACAGCCTGGACCAGCCTTCTCCAACTGCAAGTAACATCTCAGCCAGGTTCTGAGTTCTGCATTGCACGTTGTGCTTTCTTGAGGGTACCTATAGCAGTACCATGCAGAAGTTTCATAACGTTCAGAGCTACACGTCAAACTCTGCACACATACAGGACATGGGCTCTGAAGTTAGCAAGAGCCACTGCGGGTTCATCAGGATTGTACAGACCTAATGCAGTGCAGTATGGAATTCGGACTTGGCTGATCCAGGCATTCTTTTAAGGAATTTCTCAGTATGGATTCTAACATTGCGGGAGGATCACCACGTGGCTTGAGGGCCAGCGCACTCAGATATTGTCATTAGTGAGGATATTGTTGTTTCGAGACTCACCATTTGTCTGCCATGTGAGCACAGCGTGAAAGGAGGGTGACAACAGACTGAAGGCTCAAATCTATTTCCCTCAAGAAAAATAATGATCTGAGGACATGACATTCACCCTATGGCTGAGCTATGTTAACCTGTAGTGTCAGGAGCTGGATTATTTTGTGATTAATTGACAAGCAGAGCGTAGCTGTAGCTGGTAAGTTATTTATCTTCTGTTTCAATGCATAGAGTGCTGTGTGAACACTCATACTCTTGGCACCTGTTTTTCCTTCCTAATGGGAGTGGGAGAACTGATGCTCCCTTGGAGAAGACTTGTCCATTATGAGTTAAAATTCCATATCAATGAGTAGGAGGGCACTGACAGGTAGCCAGGTTGTGGGGTTTAAGCTAGTCCGTCCCCTCTATGTTTCAGGGCACTGCTGCAGTTTTCCCATCAGTTATCCCATGGGGATAATGCCAGTGAGCTGCCCGGCAGGCTGTTGACAGCCATTAAGTATATTTGTATATTGCTTTGGGAGAACACAGCTTGGGGACTAAGGTTTGGGGGTGTTTGAATTCACAGAGTTGTAGAGGTTGGAAGGGACCTCCAGCGCTCATAGAGTCCAACCCCCCTGCCAAAGCAGGGTCCCTAGGACAGGTCACACAGGTCGGCATCCAGACAGGGCTTGAATATCTCCAGAGAAGGAGACTCCACACCCCCCTAGGCAGCCTGTCCCAGGGCTCTGTCACCCTCACCGGTAAGAAGTTCTTCTGCAGATTGGTGTGGAACTCCCTGTGCTCCAGCTTGAGGCCATCGCCCCTTGTCCTGTCAGGAAGGAAGTTTAACTCTTGCATCTTGATACCAGGGGGTGGCCTGGGGAAACCCTGTGATGTCTCTGCAGCCCTTTGCTGTGTTGCTGCAGGGAAGACTGCAGGGATTTTGCTGTGTTGCTGCAGGGATGCAAGATGCGTGCGGTCACTAGGGTCTCTCCTGTGACACGTCTCCTTGCAAGCCACCAGCTATGCTTACCCCAGAGGCGACTCTTGTTTTGCTGCTGCCCTATGCTTCCCCAAACCGAAGCCTGTATAGTGCACATTTGTGGCATGGAACTGCATCTTCCCTCTCATAACCCAACCTTCTGGAGGCAGCCAGATCTGCGAGCTGTGATGTGGCGTGGAGGAGCAGCGTGAGGTTACAGAGCTCAGCCAGCCACAGGACGTGGCACACGGTGTTTGGAACACTGCTGGAAGTCACATGTTCCCCAGATGCAGCCACGCACTGCGGCTCCTCTATGCGCCATGTGGACTGGCGTGCCAGATGTGACCCCTTGCTCTTGTCCTGATGTAACCTCCTGGCTCATGTGGAAGATATTGCTGTTCATGGGAAGTTTCGGAGTCAGGACCGTAAACATGCTTATTCTGATCTCAGTAGTATTTTTAGGCTCAGCTTGAACAGATCTGTGAAACCCTGTATCCCGCCTGATCTTGAAGCTCTTTGGTATTCTGGTTTAAGAGCAAACTATGGCCACTGATTTTAACCCCAGTTCATCCTTTGTGGCAAAATAATCGCAGTAAACCCGGTTGAAACAATGCAGTGGCTTTTTGGACATTGACAGTGCAGGGTGCATGTGTAAGGTGGGTGACAAAGAGGTGTGGTGCTGGATGGTTTGTTATGTCTAGACCTGGGCACGGCCACATCAAGTGCTTAAAAGGTGGGTACAAAGGTCAGCGTTGCCATAGTGGCTTACGTCTCAGCTTTGTGCCTTGGAGTGTGCATCCCACTGGCGTGGGGAAAGGCGGATGTGATGAGCCACAGCCTTCTGTTGGTGCTGCGGTGGTGTCTGCCAGCTGTAACCCAACAAACCAAACTCCGGCAGCAAAGGCCGATCGCATAATGAAGCACTGGGTTGCAATTGAGGTTTGGGTGCAATTTCTGTCTGTGCAGCTAGTTTCTGTCGTGGTGTCTAGACCAATGTGCTGGTGTCAAGATCAAACGTGATGAGAGCATGCCTCGGCTCCCACCGGTGCTGAACACCCGTGTTTTCTCTCCACAGAAGCCAGGGCGTGTTGCGCCTGGATCTGACCTCAATACGAAGGTAACAAGCAGCCAGGAGATGTACCTGGAAGCTTTCGTAGGTTTTCTAATCTAGACATAGCTGGGAAGACACTAAACTAGTAATTTTTTTTTTTTTTTTTTAATGTGCTCTGCAAATGAGGATAATAATTCCTTTTCCTTACCTTTCGTCTGCTTAGGTGAAACCTCTAGAGGGTGGGGCCTGACTTCAGAGACCAGCACCATGGGACAGGGACTTTAGCTGGGATTTCTAGGGGACTGCAAGTAATGGAAAACACCTATTATTTGTTGAGGGAAAAAGCCCATCAGCATCCGGGACGTGCCTGTACTGGTTTCAGAAAGTTCAAGAGGTCTCTTCTTTGCAAGTGCTTTTATATGCCCCAGAATGAATTTGGTCGAGTAGAAGTAAAACACACCTAAAAGTATGTCACTGAGCAGCGTCCAAAACAAGCTGAGCAAACAGGCGTTCACCGTGCTTCAGGTTTTAGTCTTAATTTATGAGCAAGGAACTGGAGCAGAGGAGAGAGAGGCAGCACCGCAGCCTTTGGACCCTGTTTGGAGGAGCCAGGGCAAAACCACGTCAAGCAGTTGCAGGTTTTTTTCTCTCATTTGTCAAAAATAAACCCACCGATAGAACAAATATGTCTCTCCCTAAGCTTATTTCTAATGTAATATTAATCTGTGCACTCGTGCATGTGTCTGGGCAGGATTTAGAGCATTGCATGGGTTTGCTGTGCTGCCAGTGTGCTCCGACACAAGCTCTGCTGCTGGGGGCAGAGGAGTGGAAGGAAAGGTCCTGAAATAAGGAAACGATAGCACACCAGGGAAATGTCCACTCTCCTTTAAGGGGGAAAGATGTACCTAAAACTTGCAGACAAGTGCAGAAGGTGGTGTTGCAACAAGGCTCTGTGTGTGAACAGATGCGGGTATGCGTAAGACAGGCATCAGTACTGGCCTATTGAACTCACACTGCATGTGAAAGGTATTACATGGCAGTGACCTGCACAGTAGCATATGGAAATGTGGCAGGATCTCTGGGATCTTCATCTCCCTACTCCAAACTCGATTGGTATACAGCTCAGATCCTGTAGGAAAGATTTCTCCTCCTCCTCCCTTTCCTTGTAGCTGGCTGGGGTAGTTTGGTGTATCAGCTGAGGGAGTGCTTAGAAATCCCATGAATTTCTTCAGCCCAGGGCCAGAGCGTTATCTCTCAGCCAGGTCAGGAGGAATGTGGCAAGCTGCATCCAGATCTGATGGCAGTGCAATGAGCACTGAGGAAGGAGTTGGGCTGCTGCTACAGCAAGGAGGGGGAGGGAAGGATGTTTTTGACGGGAACCATACAAGTCAGGCTGAAGTAGATCCCCGCTGCCTTGTTGTCATCGGGCGTGTGTGAGCGGAGGACGGTACGGTGCAGTTAAGCAGGGCGCATATACCCTAATGGAGCGTGTAACTGTGTGTATACGGGGCGGAGGCGAATCAGATTAGATGACCCGTGTGCTGTAACCAGCAATTCCTAATAGCGTTTATCTCCTCCTTTTTCCTTTCCAATGGGGTTGGTTCTTTCCCGTGTCCTGTGGCTTGCTTGTCTCCCAGCCATTCCTCTTTCCCAACTCTCATACCCCCCTGTCTCTCTCCCATCCTTAATCTTCCCACCCCTTCCTCTCATCTGAGCCTGACCCTTCTCTCTTCTCGCCCCTCCTTCCCAGCCGATCCCTCCCCCTGCTCTGGATCTGCTGGCTGTGGGATTTTTTCTCATGCTCAGTGGCAGATGTGATAGCTTTTGGAGCTGTATCATCCAGCAACAGCTATATCTGGAGTTGAAAAATCTAACGTGGTTTCCCAGGCAGCAGGAATGGATCGCTGAGAGAATTTCAATCTCCGACTGCTTTTGTCTCGTGGTAGTGACTTTTATTATTTATGTTTGTGGCATTTCTTACGGCACAGTTGTCAGCAGGGAATGAAAGACTAAAGTCTAGCAGATGATTATAAAATCAGTGTCACGGTATTTGTATTATTATATTGAAGGAATGCTGTCTACATTTAAATACAGGTTTGGCTTGATTTTCAAAATCTTATCTGCATAAAATATTCTTATGAATTTCTTGTCAAATGAGAAAGGGCCTGTTTTATGTTTTTTTATTTAAAAACATGCTTTATCTAGGTATTGGAAAGATGAATAAATAGGTCTTGCATGATAACCACAAAGTGAAAGGAGACTGGTTAAATACAGACCTCCTCAGTGAAATGCAGAACCTACACAGATGATTACAATCCACTGGATTTCAAACAGCTATTTTTAGTACGTGAATGTGATTTGA
Organism: Zapornia atra; assembly: GCA_013400835.1. NCBI lineage: Eukaryota > Metazoa > Chordata > Aves > Gruiformes > Rallidae > Zapornia > Zapornia atra. Next base: position 59,630 of record VZTU01009562.1, read on the forward strand.
TCTGAATGCAGTGTCCCTTTAAACCACCTGTCTGATATGGCAATGTCTTTATAACCATGGACCGATGCTGTGCCTGGGAAGCAGGCAGCGTCAGATGCCTGGGGTTATACTGTATTTGGGGTGGATTGTATTTTGCTGGTTTTAAGATGTCTGTTGTGAAGGGATGAGGTAGGTGCAGGCCATGCCAGGGAGTCACCCCACCACTGACTGTGAACTTAGTCAATGCATTTTTGGTGTAGGCAGCATGCTTTTGTATGGGGGATCTGAACCCAGGTGCTGACTGACAGGTATATAGTGATTTAATGTAAGGACACAAATGTAGTGTTTATGCTGATCAAACCGAGATGCTGGCGTAGAGCCGTTGTTTTCTTTGGGGGAAAGACCTGCATTTTGAAGTAGTTTAGTTAGCATCATTGTCCTCCTGGGGAAATGACTGAAATCTCCAGAAAGCAGCTGCTACTGTGGGCACTGATGGTAGTGGCGTTTGTACCACCACCTTTTACAGGACCCCCTGCCACCCGAAGCAGTTAAAGTGCAAACTTGAAAGACACGGTGTGTGATATGCCCTGAATATCTTCTCTTTGTGAGGATGAGGTGAGGAATGAAGCTGTGAGAGTAGGGCCAAAGGAGAGATGCCAGTTAAAATAACAACATTGTTCTGGCTGGAAATGTCCCTGTTTGGGTGGATCAAGTTGCTGTCACGACTGATGAGCAGTCACTGTTGAGAACTGAAGCACTTGATGGAATATTACAGCTAGACTTCTTGCTTCCCTTGGAGGCTGGGAAAGCTCCTTGGCGGCACCAGCGTGTTCACACCATGAGCAATAAGAGTAACTTTCTTTTCCAGGGCTGTCTGCACTGGGGTTTCTTCCCCTGTACTGCGACTCAAGTCTTGATTATTAGTTAATTGGCAGCCCCTAAGGGCCTTAGAGATAAATAGCTGTGTGCGAGGAGTTGCAGTCCAGACCTGGAGCACGGATGCTCTTCCCATAAACTCTCTATTAAGATGTATTTGGGTTTTCATCGGAACAAATTCTAAGCAAAGATTATTCTGGCTGTGAAGCCTCTCCTAGGCAGCTGCTTCCAGCCCCTTTTATAAGTGGCTTTGTAGCATCCTCCCCTTTTGATTCCTTTTCCAAGTGTGAGGTATCTCTGGTAGGCTTTGGGATGCAGTACTGCAGTAGGCATTGTCAGTGCGTGAAGCCTGCGTTTCACTGAAGATGCGTTACGTGATTTAGGTGGTTCTTCTGTGACAAACACACACTTCCCACCCCAGTGACTCCAGGGTCATGGTAACCAAATGTTAAGCAAGTGTGTGCATGTTTTCAGGATCTCAGGCTAGCACTGGGAAACAAAGTCATTGCTCACCTGGTGAGCTTTGCTCCCTGAGCAAGTTTTAAGTGGAACAACCTAGAAAATGTTTGACATGTCACTGTGGGGCCTAAAAAAAAGCACAAGAGCTGCTGATTTTCAAGACCAGTATCCTCCAAAAGCATTTTTGTGCCTACAGCACATGTTACGTCTCTGTGTTCTGTGCCTCTGACCCCTGGAAACATTTATTCCTCATGAAGAGTTGGAAGCTGAAGTCCTGTACAGGGGAAGAGCAATCGCTGTCAAGTTGAAGATCAAGTGGCAAAAATCCTCTACCTGATGTTAAGGAAGAGGCAGTCTCCATCACTTTAAGCAATATTAGTGGGAGACAAATGCTAGTATTGAAGTTGTCAGTGGGAAGGGAAGAATACACAAACTTTTATTTTTTCTACTGGTGGATATAAATTGCCTAAAGGAAACCTGTACAGCTTTTTCCCAAGCTAGAGAGCTTTTAGTGCTACAGCTTTACCCAAAAGGTTCTGGCACTGGGCCTCAGCTTTGTCTCATCTCTCTTATGGCTCTTGTTGTTCAGTTCATCCTGTGAGTTGAAAGATAAGAACTTGGGAAGAAGATGATGAGCTTGGGAGCACACCAGTTCATTGCAGCCACACAACAGTAATTTGCTCATTAAATGTGTTTCTCCAACCGCAATTAAGAAAACTCTAATGTGGAATACTCTTAACTTTAAAGCTGTCAGACCAGTCAATAGAATCATAAAATACTTCAGTGGAGAAGGACCTTGAGAGAGCTGTAGTCCAACCCCTTGCTCAAAGCGAGATCTGCTCTGAGAATCAGACCAAGTTGCACAGGGCTTTGTCCACAGGAGCAAACTTTCCCTTGGAAACCTCTGGGGATGGAGACTGCCCGGCCTGTCTGGGCAACCTGCCCCAGGGCTGGACTCTCACAGGCATGAAAAAGTTTTTCTTCCTGTCCAGCTGGGACTTGTTTTGGTCTATGCCGATCATCTGCCAGACTCCCACCACCCCATGCTGTGAAAAGCCCTACTCTCCATAGAAAATCTTCCTACTTCTGAGCTACTCCTTCACAGAAAGGGTAACTTCCTCCTCACCCCATCTTCCCTTTCCATCTTTTGTGAAGAGGTGATGTCCACCATTGCAATCCCCCAGTTATTCAAACTTTCCCACCTCTGTGACCAGAGCTCCATTTCTTCCTTTTGTTTCATGTCTTCCTGATTGCAAACGATCATCTTATTTTGGCTTTCCATCTAAGCACACCTTTTCACGGGGTGGAGGGGCGGAGNGTGTGTGTGAGGGGTGGGGGATATAAAGTCTAACTTTAGACTCTGAACACCTCTTGTGTTGGGGTATATTTAAGTGTTAGTTGGTTTTGGCTTGTTGCAGCTGTAATGGTTGTTCACACAAACTGTCTCTCTCAGCCCTCAAGGGAAAACAATCTTAGTTTTTAACTTCAGCTTCTTCAGCTATCTGCTGACAGTTTGATTTCCACCTACCACGTCCTCTCTCCCTCCCAAGCCCTCTAAGATGGAAAAACTATGATTCAAAATCAGTCTTGGGCAGCTCTTCCTTTGGCAACAGCTCTGTTGTCTTTAAATGGGAATCAAATGTACGCTACTTACTGGGATTAGCCAGAGAGAAGACAGCCTGAGTTCTGTTCATAACTCCAGGCTTGTAGTGGAATCAACAGTCTGACTGGCTGGGTTCCAAAGCCATTTAACCTAGGTTTGAGCCTGTAAAATAGAAATGTGTGTGTCTCATATGTATTTAAAATGTTTCTCTCTGGGAATGAGAATTGTAGAAATAAAGGAAACCCAAGTGGTGGGGTTCAGCTGCAGAGGTAACGGGTGCCTGTTTCTTTTCCGAAACAGGAGTATGTGGGCAGAGCACTGAACAGCTCGCCAGAAGTCCTTGCTCAGCTGCTGACTGCTAGGTGGTCTGGAGCAAGTCATTGCACCTTTGTTACCTTGCTTTCCTCATCTGTAAAAGCAGATGATCATGTCAACTCTGCTGTTAAAGTGCTTGTCACTGCAGAGGGTGCTCTTAATACAATGCAATTAAATGATATAACTGATACATGATCTTACTGATTGGGTGTATTGGACCTAAACGTGCAAGAGCACTGATGGCATTGCCTTCTCTGATTCAGACACCATGTTCCGCAAGAAGAAGAAGAAACGCCCGGAGATCTCGGCTCCGCAAAACTTTGAGCACCGTGTCCACACTTCGTTTGACCCAAAGGAGGGCAAATTTGTGGGCCTGCCACCTCAATGGCAGAATATTCTAGACACGCTGAGGCGCCCCAAGCCAGTGGTAGACCCATCAAGGATCACAAGGATGCAGCTCCAGCCTATGAAGGTAAGAGATGAAGGCTACTCTTTCCTGTCCCTGGGCTTTCCTGTTCCTTGGTGTGAGTGGAAGGTTGAGGTAATGTTTGCATTAAATGGGCTAAAGGTGGGACCGGTAAGGAAGACCAGTCTTTTTTGGAGGTGATAGTAAGTTCATCATAAGGATGGTGGTACCCTTAGCTGCAGTAGCATCACTGTTCAAATAACCAGCTGTCTGCCTGTCCCTGTAATACAGACCTGTGGCAACTCCCGTGGTAGCTGAGAGGGCTTAGGGTGTGTTCAGCTGCCATACAGGGAAGGGTAGAGGAGACCTGGCAGAGAGACCTGTTTTAGCAAGTTTGTCCTTGTGGGTGAGCAAATGTGGCTGGTGATTAAGTTGACAAGGAAGCCTGTGCAAGAGAGTGGGACAGCACTAGCTTGATGTTCATGGATGGCTACAGAGATGGGACACAATAGGGAATAGGGCTAGAGCAAGGTTTAGCCTAAAAGGGTCGATAATGCAGCAGTTGAACAGAACGTGGGACACAATAACCAGGAGCAGTTCCTGAAAGCAAGCCCTTCAGTTAGGAGAAACAAGTTGCTGATCCTTGTAGACAGGGATGTTCTGATGGCCGTTGTGCTTGGACGGCACTGATCGTGGTGTAAGTGACTGCGGGGACCTGCTGTGTGAAGGGAGGCAGATTTGTGCTGACCTCTTGGAAAAGGAAGTGAAAGATGGTGACAGAACTATTGTGTGTAAAGTCCTGCTAGCTTGTGGAAAGTTTTTGTTCCCAGTTAAAAAAATCCCTATGGGGGCCTACAAACTGAAAGTAGTAAAACAGAGATGTTACTACTTGGGTTTTAGGAAGCACATAAAATAAAATAGTTGCCTATTTGATGAATATATTTAGCTTTTTGTGTACAGACACTTCAGGTGTGGGGACTGAATGGGACTACTTTTTAGTATGATGCAAAATCAAACCAGCAATATAAATGGCTCACCAGGATCTTTGAGCAGAAAGCCAATTTAGAAAGGAAAAACCTGCTTGGGAAGAACAGGTAAAAGAAAAAGGGAGGAGGTATTGCCTTCAGTTTGATGGTGTCCTGAATGCGCTTTGAGGTTCAAAATGTAGTAGGAGATAGGACCAGAATCCAGAGGAGAGATAAAATGTGTAATAAGAGACCAAGTTGGTTAGATCAGGAGCTCTCTAATGAGCTTAAACTGCAGGAAGATTGCTCAGAAGGGTGGAAACTAGGTCAAGTTATAAAGAGCAAAGAGAAAAGAAATTTATAGAGGAACAAAACTGGAAGGCCAAGGCACAGAAAGAGATGTTATTCTCAAAGAACATAAAGAGCACTAAGGAGACATTTTAAGTACACTATGGAGGAGAATGAGGACGAAGGAAAGGATTTGTTCCCTGCTCATTTTGGAAGAAAGTCATTAACAGATGACACTGAGAATTCTTAGATGTTCAATGACTTTTCTTCAGTCTTCATTGAAAAGGTAACTGTGATCTGTGGGCAAACACAATCAACACAAGCATGAGGGGATAAGAAGGCAGAATAAGAAAAGAACATGACCAGAAATGAGGCTTCTTAGACAAGTTACATATTTTCAAGTCAGATGGCCCTAATGAAATTCAAGGAATTGCAGATCAGTCAGAGTAATTTCAGTTCCCAGAAAGAGCCTGGAACAAATAAGCAAGCAATCTATTTGCAACCACTTCCTACGAGATAGCAGGGTAATAGCTAGCAGCCAGCACAGATTTATCAAGAACAAATCCTGTCAAGCAACCCAATTGCCATCAATCACGGGGTATCAGGCTTTGGGTGAGGGAGAAATAACTCTCTCATGTATCTTGACTTCAGTTAGGCTCCTGACACCATGGCATTCCCAGAGCAAGTTTTCCCAAGTATGAGGAAAGAGTGTGAGGCAGCACTGTCGAAATAGAAATGTGCACAAAGAGGTTTACTGCAGTTTGTCCTGAGTCAAATGCTGGTCAGTACTTTAATCTATGACTCATTAAGGCAAAAGCTGAGAGGAAGTCAAAGCCTTTAAGGGAACAAGGACAGAATATGCAGCAGTCTCTTAAAAACTGAAGAGGAATCTTAAACTAATACTGTTGGGGTTTTTCCCCCCTAAGTCCAAGTGCAAACATGCTCTTAGACTGCAGCACACAGTTGATTATTTCTTGTAAGCTTCGTTTGAACAAATTTCTGTTCAATGGCACCAATCTAGTATGATTTATTTTTTTAAGTGCTAATTTGCCCTATTAGGCCAAGCCCTTGTACATAAAGTCCTGCATTCAACTATTATAGTGTTACCTTTTTTTTTGACTTGTACACATGTTTCTAGCTTGAAAAGGGTCACTTTTCATCTTAAAATTATAAATTCTACATTTTGGGCAGTAAGGCATGATCTGTGTGAGAGCACTCCAAAGAGATTTTCCTCAAATTTGGATGTTTGTTCATTAATCTGATGCAGTCATTAAACCCAGCTGCAAAGTACAGCTAACTCCCAACTGGGGATAGGACTGACTTAATGGACTCAAGGAGCAGCAGGAGTGACTTGAGTCTAATCTCAAGAAGTTTTTAATGAGGAGGTGAGCACTGGAACGGATTTTCTAGACGGGCCATACCATCTGTTCTTGGAGACTTCTTATTTTGAGAATGTTAGACACAAGTCCTTCTGGAATGACTTTAGCTGGCCTCCTGAGATTTCTTCCAAATTTATATTGAGTTGTTATTTTGAGTTATTCTTTTTCCCCAGTTTGTAGAAACATCGAAGCATCAGTGAGCATTGGAGGAAGTCTTCTCTCTCCCATTTGCCTGTGTGAGCATAAGCAGGAGTGTGGAGGCATCCTGTATTCATGTACTAATGCTTTTAGTTGAGAAACTGGGATGTCTGGTTTTTTTAATGGATGAGTTAGTACAGATGGAAGACTCTTCCCACCCCACTGACAGGTTTCAGATGTTCTGAGCATTTACTTTCAGCATTTTTTTCCCCTATTGAGTTAGGTGCAAAAGTGATGGAAACAGCATGAGGAGTTAGTATCCTCAACATGTCGTTCTATGGGGCAAGGAGGATGTGTGTATGTGTTGAGGAAGCTGTAATGCCACAGCAGGACCAAAGGTGATCTTCTGCCTGTGATAGTACGGGCCAGATTGTCCTTTCTTCACTTTTTTTGTACAAATTCTTCCATTCTCAGATGTTGAGCAAACCTGATGCTTGTGTTGTGCCTGGTGGTGGCATTCTGTTGAAATTATTGGAGTTGCTGTTTTGCACCAGCTCACTATTATCATAGAATCATAGA
>VZTU01009564.1:301-66530 GCA_013400835.1 Zapornia atra
CCCCCCACTCCCCAGTCCCGGGCCCGGCCCTGCTTTCAGGCCACAGCCGCGCAGGCAGGGCAGCGGCTTCCCTCCCCTCCCGGGCGCCCATCTCGGGCCTAGTCCGGACAGTTCATTGCGTAAAGGGTTTGCAAACGCACAGCACTACTCAAAATAGTTACCCGGATAAAACCTGGTTAACACGGTTACGTAAGGATGAAAATAGAACTATTTTATAGAGCCATTTCTTCACCAGCTGCACCACAGACCTCATCTTTTAACTAAACCAGGCTGGGAGTAACAAAGGTCTCCACTGGACAAGAACCACTAGTCCAGAGCCAGTCAGCTAAGCAAAATTGCCTGGTTTTTCCTCTTTTTCTTTCTCCTCTATGCAGCATTGATTTGGGGCTCTCAGCCGAGTTGTACAGTAGTTGAATTTTTCCAGTTTGGTCAAAAGTTACTTGGAAACAAAACAGTAGAGAGGGTTTCACATGAACAGAAGGGCAGCAGTGATCTGCAAGTCTGCTTCTATAGGGAGCCTGGATAAAAAGCAAATTTTCGCTTGCGGGGGAAAAGAAAAAGGCAAATCAAACAACTGGAAGAGCAAAACAAAGTCCTACTGAAGGGAAGGTGTGTTTGGTACAGGCCTAGTGGCCCTCTGAACCAGAACAAATAGGTTTACCTGCACTGAGAGGAAGGGAGGAGAGATTGAGAAGTCTGCATGCTTAACTGCATAAGGAAAAGGCTCTCTTAAGTGTACACACACACACACACACAGAGCCCTGTCCTCAGTCAGGCTGGATCCATTTGGAGGAAACATGACTCAGTCGGCAAGGTTAGCTCAACCCATCACTACATGACAGCTTTCTGGAACAGAGACAGCGAGAGCTCCCTCATGCAATTACATACAGATGAGAAGAAGGTTGCCAGAACCTTTCCCTTACTATAAATGCAAGTTCGTAGATTTTATCTCTGTCTAGTAGGTCAGAGTCATCTCAATGGGTCAGAAAAAGGATAAGAGTGCATTGGTGCTAGGGAGAGGTAGGCCAGCATGTGATCAAGCTGCACTGATCTAGTTCAGTACCTTTGTCCATGCACGAAAGAGCTGTCTTTGCTAGTCTGCTGAGGTACTCTTGATTTATACTGCTCTGCCAAGGTGGGAACAAAAGCAAACAGGGGTCATCTAGTTAATATTGCAGAGTGACTTACTGAAGCTTACAGACAACTCTGCATTAAATTAGCGACCTTTGCCTGTCCAACCTCCATGTTCTTTTTTTCAGTTTGGAATGTAAAATTTTTAAAGAGAACATAAAACATCAAGTCTGACAGAGTCCTGTGTTCAGACTGTGATCTGGCTCAGGCCTCATCACATGTTGAGCCATGTTTCTGGAAAAGCATCAACCTAATAATCTGCTAATCCCTCTCCCCACTGCAAACTTTATAGATCGATAGATTCTTTTAAGACAGTTTTGGATCCCTAAGCCTTACCTTAAATTAGCATGTCTACACAGCACCTCTCTATTAGAAGATGTCCTCATTCAGAATCACCCTAGAGCTGCAGTCCTCACATGTAATCCCATTCCTAAACAATCTCATATCTGCCTACTTCAGTAACATGCTCATACTGTTTTATACTCCTGTTACCATGGAGAAACAAAACAGCTAACAGCTTTGAGGCACATCAAGAGATTACTTACTTGCCCTAAAGCATTCAAAACTGCACAGAAAGGCACAAGTACATAAAGTAAGAATTAAACATCACAGCCCCCGAAATTTAACACAACCAACATAACATTTTTTTTTAAAGTTGCTAGGGCTTTCTCTTTATGAAACCACTTAGAAGGATGAACTTTTAAAAAATTTTTAAAAGGAGATTAATTCATACCATGGTAGTAAGCGTACTATCTAACCACTCAATTACACTACCAGACATAAGTTTGCAAGTGTAGTAGGGCTGTGCTTTTGAACTACAGTCTGCTGTTACCCATCATTATAAAAGTGGGAAATCCCAGTTATTTTCAGATGTCAGGAGATTTAATTGTGGTTAAGAACAGCATTTCTTATAAAGCCAAGTATATAAAATACACACATATATATGTAATGCTAATGATAACATCTCAGTGTAAAAACCCCAAGTAATTAAATTTTTTGCTATTTATTTTAAATATATATTTCTTAGACATTTGTTTCTTGGAAAAAAAAAAGAAAGTAGCTCCCTTGCCCCCTTTGAGTCTCATGTTTCAGGAGTTTGCCTCTTCATCCTTAGAAGGGGAAAAATAAGGGAAAATACCGTCCTCATTGCTCTACCTTCTTTTAGTTCAGACAGTAGATCCTTCAAGTCAGCCTTTTGTGGATCAAACAGACAGATACCAGCCATCTCAAAAATGAGTGTTTGGTAAGTGAACTTCTAAACCAAGAAAGTACTAGAGGAAAGCACTTTAGCTTTAATTTTGCAAAGCTGCTATGTATGATAGTGATGGCCATATGAAAAACAAAACATCATTGCTGATAAGCACACGTACTCTATTAAAATTGGCTTTTCTTTGGTCTTAAAATAAATTAAAAAAACCCTTTCAATTTAAATGGAAAGTGACATCTACCCATACATAACAGATGCAATTCTATGCAGTTTATTTATCCATCATATAACATTTTCCCCCTAACTGTGTTACTTTCTAACTCGAGAGAATGTTTTTCTTTCCACACCAGCCTTCCCTCTCAAAAGTCATTTGGTATCCTCCTTCTGGGACTTGGCCCTTCAACAGATCAGTTACTCTGGTTTCCCTCACTTTTTTGTTTGTGCTCCTTTAATTAGTTTCTCTCCTCACCCCTAATGTTCTTTCCATTATCACCCTGACTTCTTCCAAATGCCTCTCCTCCTCTTTGCCAAGAGGAGTGACAAAAAGAAGAGCAGGCTTTCAGAAGGGGACTGGTCTCATCAGGGGTCCCATCCTACCTAGGCTTTGAACCTGTTTTGACCTTTTCCACACATCTTCGGTATTGCAGTTGTTCTCCTCTCTTGCAGCTTTGTCTCTCCTGTTCTGGCTGTTTTTCCTGTGCTTTACCCTATGTCTGACCATCACAATGTGCTCCTGGTCTCTTCTGTATGTCCTTAACCCATCTACCCTCAATTAATACTGCCTTCAGAATTCCACATTCAACACACCATTACTTTAAAAGAGAATATAATTCTTGAAATACTCTGCTGCCTTTTATGATAGCAGGGAGCATGTGGAGCAAGACTTTTCTTTCTCCCTTTTCATCTCTCCTCATGAGATCCTCATTAATCATTATTAGAGCCAGTCAGAAATTTTCAGATATTTTTAAAGTGCTAATTTGTCACAAGTGAGGTTGCATGACGAAGGGTCAGTTTTGATGATTTCTTAGCCCAGAAGAACCCCTCATCTATATATCTCTGTATTTAAGCTCTATCTGTAGAGACTCTGCCAAGAGATTGGGAGTTTAGAGAAATACACTACACTTGCCCTGTGTCCTAAGGATGGTTAGTGCCTGATTACCAGTAGAGCTAACAGTATTCAAGGGACTGAAATTCAGGTTTCTGGTACAGGTTTGGTTACCCAGTTCCTCCTCCTCAGTAGCATCTTTCTCTTAATACACTTCTGCATAGCATTTCTCTTTCTGTCCTGGTACCCTTTGGGGCTCCAAGTAGGTTGTCAATCGAGGGTCAGCACACAAATAATTTTAAGAGCCCAATGCCATTTTGTTTTTCCTGTGCTAGATGAAGTACTTCAGCAATCCCACCGAGCAGAAGGCAGGGCTGCAGAGCTACACTGGGGACATCACAAATCAACAACAACCCGTGTTTATCACCTCTTTCGTCACCAGCTCCATAGAGACAAGAATTCCCCCTTTTCCTATTTTCAAGAAGTAGCTTTTCTTGATTTAAAAAAAGCAAAAAACAACAAAAACTTTAAAAAACCCCACCCCAACACCACCAACCAAAACCCCCAAATTTAAGAAGTTTCTGAGAAACAGTGTCTCAATTCAGAGCCTGACACTGCTTCTAAACCCAACCGTGGAAAAAAGGCTGCATCCTCCAACAGTAAAACCAGGATTGACTTTGGCTTTATTCAGAGCCCTCAGAACTTCAGTGACCACACTCTTACCAAGTGTTAGATACGAACGTATTTACAAGAAGATGCTCAATTCAGGAAACCAGGCACCTACAGTTTCTCAAGATTTTCTCTTACCCTGCTACATACACACATTCACTAGGGTGGGACTGCAAACTCAGAGAAATTAGATAGACTAAACCCCTCTGAATAGCAGTCAGTCTGTAAAAGAGGAGGTAGTATTGTGAATCACCTTCCAAAAATACTGTTTCCCTGCAAGAAGACAGCGTGAAACAAGTATTTCAACAGAGTATCAGTTAGCCTCTCTAGGGCACTATTAAGACAATCATATCTGGGTTTTAAAGTTGAGTGTCACTCCAGTGTACCTCCTGCTAATATACCAGAAGAAACATATGGTCAGTCTATGTAATTACAACCAGCTGATCACAAAGACAGATGTGTGGCAGAACAGTTCATAACTGGCAGCCAACAGACCAACTTGTTCCTCATGCAGCTTTTCTGTTCAACCTGACTTATAAACCCCAACCAAATAACCTTGAACCCAAACAGAAACCCCCAAGAAATCCAACACCCTCCCCCCACAGGCACTTAATGTCCAGACAACCATCTTCTGGGTTGTCCTTCCCTCCTCCTTGAATGCTCTGCTCCCTCTACAGCACACACTCCTGTCATAATTTTTCACTAAGTCTCTTCAATGCACCTTTCTTCATCCTCTCTTACGGTGTTTTCATTAAGAAAATAAAAAAAAAAAAAGGAAACAGCCACACACTTTCTGGCACTAGGGTGCTGCCAGCTCTTAGAGGACCTCCTCTGTCCCCTCTCCTCAGTTCAGTTTCCACAGATTTGGAACACCTTGCTAAACAAAACCACGTAAAACCCCTAAAACAAAATAATATTATATGTTAACAAAGGGTACTACCATGGTCCAACTGCATACCTTAAAACTGTGATGGGCAAAGCAGAGTAAACAAACTGGTTTTAAATATTCATTAATTCACATTAGCATGCTTTCAAGATAGCTATTTTGTAACGAGGGCACACCACACAGCTGAAGCCCAGAACATTTACTAACAAACATATCCCAGCAATAGGATGCTTATTTTTTGCTTCCCAAAGCTGCTGGACTACTTATTTTTAAGTTCTACAGCCTCCAGAGAAGTTACATGCCAACAGTGGCAGCACCTCAAAGTTCTCCCCAGCACTACTTCCTACATAGGAAACATATGCAATACATTAAAAAGAAAAAAAAAACCAGAAAGAGGAAGAATTGCTAGATGCCAGGTCATTTTGGTTGTCTAGGCACTGCTCTGCTTCTCCTACAAGGCTGTTGGTACAATCTACTAAGGTAGCTAGCTCCAGGAGACACCAAAGCACTAGAAAGTGACTAGGAAAGTGCAAAAATGCCTTTCCCCACAGTCTGGGTGGCAGATCACTTTTACCTTTGGAAACATCATCCCAAAGTCTGGCAACTTTTCTATTAGGCCCAGAACTGTTACCAGCACAGAAGAGAAGGAGAACCCCTCAGCAGTGTCAGTGAGAGAAGGGAACAGAGCCTTTTCCTTTCTGCCCTCTCCTCCTATCACACACGCAGGGGCTCAGAGAGGTACACAAAACCTAACTACACACCAGCAAACAAAAGCACAAGCCTTAGTGACACTTGACTTTAAGAACATACACCATACATCCAGAAATACAGAAAAGCAGGATAAAAAACCAAGCTCAGAGGTATATGGGGTTTTTTGTTTGATTGGGGGTTTTGTTTGCCCCCCTCCCCTTTTTTTTTTAAGGAAGCTACATTTTTTCCAATTAAGTTTACCTCACAGAACAATGCTCCCTGGAAGGAAAGACATTTTGTCATAGACTACTCTTTAACCCACTCTGCTGGAGCAAATCTGCTCAGCTTTTCTTTATTTTCAGAATGAGGAAAACCAGCATCATTTCACATGACAGATTTAGCAGCAACAGAAACTCTCCTGGCAACACAATAAAGTAACTGCTAGCAAGTGGCTACAGGTAATTTCCTAGGAAAGCATCCAAAACCTCGGTAAGCCCCCTGCTAACTCTCTGAGAGCAATTACTTGACAATAAGCATCAGAAGAAAAGCACTGTCACCTAACCTTGCTGTTCCACATCCATAGGCTAAGGATATTCCCAGGAGTGCACTCTTGCCAGAAGGCAGACAGCCCTTCCAGCAGGTATTATAAACCACAGACAGGTATCCCATCAGGTCACGCTGCTTTAAAGGAACAGGGCCAGCCAAACTGTGAGGGTGGGGATTATAAATTCTCTAGGTTGGGTTTTTTTTTCCTTCCTTCTCTTTCTGCAATGGGGCTAATCCAGGAATTAACAAGATCCTAAGATCTATTCAGCTAAAGTTTTCTGATAGTAAATATGAAGCAAACCATCCTTTTAAGTAACATCAGGCCTGCATGTTTTGTGCAGCACCCAGAATTATCAGTACTGGCAATTCAAGGCTCTGTATCCTACAGCTTTTCCTGTGTCTCAGGGCCCCTGTGACTGCTGAGTTCATTACAGGGTCAGGGCCTAAATGAGATTCTGGATTTTATTAGTTCTTTTTCATACAAAAGAAAACAGAACTGCCTGGCAGTTCCTCTGTGAGATGAGGCATCTGCACTTGTTTCTCCTGCTCCCTCCCGTTCCTCTTACTAACAAAGAGATCCCCAATAACAGATACTGAGTAAGAAGCAACATGAGCCCAGCATGCCAGTCATAACAAGGAACTGTTTTAACAATGCTATTAGGGGACAGTATTCTGAAATGAAAACTGGTTTCTAATGACAATAGTGTGCTTGTCTTATCATGTACAAACTCAAGAATTTAAAACCAAGATTCTTAAAAAGGAACGAGAAAAGATGCATGCACTCCAAGCACAGCTCTCACACCGTCAAAACAGGGAAGATTCAGACTGTCTACAGTATCTAGAAAGTTGGGGGGGAACAATGCAAATATATTCCATGTGGGAAAGGCTCAGACATCCTAGTTATGGGCAGCAATGCAAAATTTTAATATACTGACACACAAAATGCAAATTCAAAAAACCCAGAACACTTGAAAAAGAAGCCAATAACAAGAGAAAAAGTTATAACTGATCAGCTTTAAATGAAATGCATACACAGAAAATAATGTTATTACTGATGAGCTTTCAAGGAAATGAATGCAGAGCATTCAGATGGTAAATCTTTAAATGAATGCTTAAACCCGACTTTTTCCCTTTATCCTCTATTTCTTCTCCGAATCTGGGCTCATCATGAAAGCTAAAAGGTTTTAACTCCATAGTAACGCACTCTAGCAATCCTGTCCAAATTCTTGGGCTTGGCAAGAGGAGAGTTTGTACCTAATGCCATACTTTAGCAGCCCACAAGAAGTCAGAAGGAAGCTTTAGGTCCACTGTTTATTTGAAGCACCCTTAATACGGGGCAATATTTACAGTAATATTTCCCTTTGTTCCTTTGTACTTCTCCCTTACTGCTCTATAGCTTCCTCTATATTCTCTCCCCCATCCGTATGTATTCCACATGCATTCATACACTTAAAATACTTCACCATAACGATGCCGAGCTTCATTTTGCTGGAACACTGAAATGTCTGGCTTGAACCTGACTCGCCCTGGCAGTGGATTGCAGCATGTGGCAGCCCACATGAAACCAGTTGAAGGTCTCCATCTGCTGCCAAGTGAACAAAGGCTGCTTTGGAGAAGCCTCCCCAAGATAACCCCAAATGACAGGGAAGGGAATGAACATGGGTGCTGAGGCACTTTTCACTTTTGTTGCTGTGACCAGGTAAGGAATCCACAGAATCTAACTTGGATACTCAGCAGGGAAGCTTGTACAAGGGTGAAAATACTCCTCCTTCTCTCATGCCTTCCTCCTCCGCCCCCCATGCAAACCATTACCGGTGTGACAGGGAGCCCACTGGAAACTTGCACTTGTGGAGCAGGGGCCAGAGCACTTCCCTTCTCAAGAGAGCTACCTGAAACCCTGCAGAGCCAAGGCCTGCTGTGCACTCCATCACCCGCAGCTGGCGGATCCTTGGGCCAGCTCTGCTGGGGAACAAGCACCTGGAGGCCAAAGGCACCTGGGAGCCAAGGCTGGGAAAAGTCTTCAGCCTGATGCAGAAGGGGAAGAGTTTGTTTGGAATGAGTGCTGTGGCCTTACTGGGAGGCTGTGGCTTGCAGGCAAAGGGCAGGGGGGAAAAATAATGAAGGGGAAATGACGGAGCAGCACAGTGTGTGGCTGAAGCAGAAGGGCTGGTGGAGCAGCAAGGAGCCTGCCTGCCTGAACAGTGGGTTGTGAGCAGCCTCATGCTGGGATACTACAGGGTGCTTTCTTGGCTGGTAGCCAGAATGGGTTTGGATAAAATTAAGTTTAAAAAATTACTGAGCAAATACCAGTGGTAAACACTGTGTTCTTCCAGAGTATGTTCTGGATTTTATGTTTTGTTGAAGTGTGTTCACTTTGCTTCTTTGGGCAAGTTTATTAAACTAATCTATTCCTGCTTCTCCTGGAATAATTTCAGGGATTCTCTTAATTCTAGGGAATAACAAAAATGAAAAAAACCTCTTCAGAATTAAGGAAAGGAAACTTATGTAATGCTGTATTTTAATTAGCAATAAAGTTTCTTGTTGCAGGGCACCAAGATGTCTTAAAATCCTAACAGCCTATATTTTAAAATAATAGCTTTTAAAATTGGGTAACAGTGTGTTAAATTTCCCCTTTCTGCCCTTTAGGTATATTTGGAAGCAGATTTGTAAGAATAAAGGAGAAGTATTTTCTTTCAGTGCTTTTAACAGTCTGGTGTTTTATCTGAATTGGAAATTGCATTTGATTTCTGTCTTCCTTTTTTTTTTAAACTTTTTTCCCCCAGTCTTTACTGTGCCTGCATCTGCTGAAACTGGGGGTGTAAGAGAGGGAGAAGTGTGATTTACACTGGTGGAGCATACTGCTGATCTCACTGCTGTTACTTGCGTGAGGTAAAGCTAAGCATACATTTATGCCTCATGATTGGGATTGAGTCTGAGACTGGGATTTTTCCATTAGCCATTTAGATCGCTGGATCCTCCTCTCTTTTCAGTTTTTTTCAAAGTTTAAAGATCCCTTATATATCATTCTGACAAGTACAGCTTTTCTATCTGATTATCTATATTCAGTTTCTTTCATCCTTTTGTTTTCTGATGCTTGTTTCAAGTATTTGACTGTATTTTCTCATTTCTGTTCTTCATTTTTGATGTATTTTGAAATCTCTCATTTAGATTTCATTCTAGTTCTTCTTCTAGCACTTAACACCTCACAGATCTTTTCTCTTCCCAATGCATATTATCTGTCTTTCTCAGTAGATAACATATATGCTTGCTCGCTCTCTCTCTAGCTACTAGATATTAGCACTTTTATTCTTGATTTCCAAGTGACAATATAAGTGATTAATTCCAAGCAACTATTTGTGATCCCAAAGTTGACAAAAAAGACTGTTACAAGCTAGGCTTGTCTGTGAAGCCTTGTGCTTCATATAAAATCTGTTCTTATCAGCTGCAATCCACCAGGCTATTGAAGGATGTTTGGAGGATGGACAAAAGGATTTGTTCATGGCTCTCTTAAAAGCAGAAGGCATTTTCCTAACATCAGCCATTGGGTTGCTGCTAATGGCACTGGCTCCTGCATAACCAACCCCACTGTATGTAGTGATCAGTGAATCTATGCAACTTTTTTCATTTTCTCCTTTTTTGTAACTCTGATATTACTGAAGATTGTCCCTACTGAGAAAAAGAGATGGGTATTTACTTCTTTCACAGTCTCAAATAAGAGATTCTCCTCTGTGCTTCTCATTTCTCAAATCTATAGGGAAGCCAATAGCTCTGGGCTGATAACTTTATGCATTCATGTTTTATGGCAATGAATATAGGTTGGAAAGTAATAAAAACAGAGCTCTAAAACCCATATAAGAATACGGTTCTACTATTGAACCAAAGTAATCCCAAAAAGACATAAAACCTCTGTTGTCCTTTCTGGAACTGTGTTGTATCTACCGAGGAGGTTTTCAGTCACTCTGGAAACTGGACGTCTGAAAACATGCTAAAAATTTTGGCTGCTAGAGTTGTTTAGGAGAACAAGAGATTCTCAGACTTCTGAAATTTTAGATCAGAAGAATCGTGTATCTCCATGGCTACCAGATCAGTTCGTGAGCATCCTGGCAGATTTCTGGTAGCCATTTTGGAAGGTTTCAAAGATAAACTGCTTAGTGAGAAGACTTGCAGGCTTGCTGGCGAGGTCAAGGCTGTATGTATTTGACCATTAGTCAGAAGGGAGTATGTTATGGTACCACCTTGCTATTTGACCTTGTTAACTTACTGGTGTCAGGGCTAGAGATGAAGAAAGTGGCCTGTTTAGTGTCTTAGGATCTCGCAATCATGGGCTTGTCTACATCTCTGCAAAATCTGGACTTCGGGTGTGCAAGTGTTTCCCTATGGGATGAGGAGAAGTGGTGAAGGGAAGGTCTTCACCACTGCAGGTGTGTTAACTTCCAGGAGCATCTTTGTATGTTTAGAGCCACAGAAGACACAAAAGGAGAACATTTTGAAAAGGCTCAGCACTTGGGTATGCCATCTGCCCTAGGCCTGATATTCTTCCCATGTCTCCCTTCTTGTTACATGCTCTGTATTTTCTTATTTTACATTTCCATATTTCTACAAATTAACCTCAGTTCATCTCTTTAATACTTAATTTTAGTTCTTTCCTCAATCATGTATCTTCAGTGTGTCTTGGGTGCTCTGCTCTGCCCATATGAGACAAACTACTTGCAGTGGGAATGGGGAGAGAGGTACAAATACTATTTTAAAGATATTCTGAACTATCTTAAAAATATCCTAAAATATACAACATTAACACTTAGCCCACACGCAATAGATACATGATACAATACCATCTTTCAGGTAAGGCATTCTGAGCTTTTGGAGGTTTTTTTCATAATCCTTGTAAATAGCTACAGGTGGAAAATCACTTACCTGTGTTGTATTTGAAAAATAGGAGTTAAAAGATTTGTCCGGCGTCACAGCTGAGGTCTGGTAACAGAGGAACACCACTTAATAATTTCACTGGTGGATTCTGTCTAGTTTAGCTACAGTGGTTTTAGCTACTGCTGTCACAGCAGCTCTTGAAAAGTGACAAAATGGGATGTGTGATCAGTCCCTGGGTCACAGCTTTGTTTACCAATTTAAAGTATTAAATATGCTGTGCTGTATTGAACAGCCAGGGTGAGGTGAAAGGAAGAAGGAGACATACCGGGGCATCCACACCCATTGCTATCTGATTCTTCTGTTACAGAGGGGGATATGCCAGCTGGCAGTGGGAGGTAAGGTCCCCAGGAGACAGCAGTATTGCCTCAAATTGTTGCAGCAAAGATTTGGTCTTCACCCTCCTCTTTAGATTCTGTGTTTGGTTTGGTTGAGTTAATCTAAACTGACAGTAAATATAGCTCTCAAGGTGGCAATGATGTATACAGAAATGCCAATAAACACTGCTGTATCATGGAAAAAGATATATATAAAGCAGGAACAAGATGTGTTCTAATTTTATACTTCAATAAGGAATTACAAGAAAATAACTATCTTGCACTGTAAGTGATACCACTTTTAGGTTTATTTACGTAGCTATTTGATTCCTGATGGCAAATCATAGAACTAGGAAGAGGTTACCTACCTAAGGTTTACCCATCCTCAGTTTCAGATGGATTATTAAACTTGTATTTCCACTTTGTAAAGTTCAGTTAGCAGCTTAAACTTGTGCATATATTAAGCAGTCCATTTTCACTGCCCTGCATAGTCTTAGCCATAACTTCCTTAAGTGAGCTGGTAATTGATCACGGCTTTCCTAATGCTGTAATTTTTACATGTTGGAGAGTGATCTTGCACACTGATCTGTGCATCATCAGTGTGTCTGATCAGCAACTGTGGCTTAAGCAGTAGCTCCCTACGTTGCGCTGTGCTGTGGCTATTCATTAAATGAGAATTTATTTCATGGAGAAATAACCCGTTAATACTTTCTTGCCCATTTGTTTTTCCAGGGTTATTTTTCAGGTTGGTTGTTATCTCCCTGGTGTGGTTCATTGCACAGCTCCATAAATGCTGAAGTGATATAGCTCCAAATGTCCACCCCTAAGACATCTGAAGTGGCTTTATCAGGATATTTAAGAGCCTCTTCCTGTTAAGCCTCCTTTATCTGTATCTACCTACAGTATCTGTTAGAATCACTGTAGCATGTTGCCCACTCCTTAGGGCTCTGCATGTGATAACCACTTGTCCTTCAGTCCCATGGGCTAATGTCCTTCTTGTGTCTTCCTTTGCAAACATTCACCTCTACCTTGCAGGTACTAACTAGCCATTTCACTCCAATAATCCAAACGATTTAACATACTAAAGGTAAATGTGTTTGAAAATTATGGCCACTGTATTCTGTTGAAGGATACAACTTCTGTTTCAGAGCTGAAAAGGGGATTGTATGTCCACAACTACTCTTTGATGCTTCTCTTTTCAAGCCCTGCTTTTGCTTCCTTGGTGGGCCTCTGTGTGAACAGAGCATGACTGAAGCTACTTCAGGACAACTGGAGTTGGGAGAAGGCAAGCCAGCGATGGACCAAAAGCCCCTTCCATCCACTGATGGAGGATGATGCCGAAAGGCTTAGGCTGCTGTTTGGGGGTAGGTCTGTGTTTCCTCAGGTCCTGTCAGTTCTTACACTGTCCCTTCTGCTGAGCTAGCCCAGCTCACAACCTGGACACTACGGCAAGAAAAAAGGGAGTATTTTTTAGCTGAATGGCTTTCCTACAGAGATCCTTTTACATCCCTGCCCTGGGGCATGGCAGAGAAGGTCACACAAAAGCAGGTGGTACCTCTGCTTGCCCTCCTGGCACAGGGTCACTGAAAAGTCTTGGCCAATCCAAAGTATTTGTTACCTCTCTCAGCTCGAGTTACTCTACCTAAATGACTTCATATTTCTAGATTTATGACATATCTAAACAGTTACACTGGCAAAAATTTATGAGTAGAGGAGGAGTTTTGATGGATTATTTTTCCTGTTCCCTAAAATGAAGAATACAGCAAAATGTCAAATCTTCCTGGTAAAATTGGCTGAACTTCAGCTTTTGACAGTGTAACAGTCTATTGTGGTGTGACTATTTTACATTCGTAGCCAACATGCAAAGTCTCTGAGCACAGACCAGATTTTCATTAATACAGCTGCCCGTCTTCTGGTCACAGTGCATCAAAGGCCCCTATAGGCCTCACGAGAGAATCATATGGGAGTTCAATTTCTTTCTTATTCTAAAGGTAGAGAAAATATTCCTTGAATGTGTCTTAATTATTTTCCCTTTTTTTTCCCCCTCCCTCTTATGCAACAAAGTTGGTTTTTTTTTTAATTTCAAAGTGCCTTTCATTTTACATTAGGGTGTCTCTAACAGGAAAATTTACAAAACATTTTCTCTGCAGTATCTGTAGTTAGACCAGAGTTAACATCATTTAAGTATGGAAATTAATTTAATCTCTGCAAAGTAAAACCTTATTTTTAAGTAATAAGAAAATGTCACGAACGTGGAAAAACAAGCTAGCCATGCAATTAGCCCTCTGAATGAAAAAAACAGCCCTGAGATGAAGGAGCATTGAGGTGATGCTTATGCTATAGTGCTAGTCTAAATCTTCTGCCATTTCTGTCAGTGGAGATGAATAAATTGTGAATCAAATTAAGATCAGGCCCACAGACTTTAACCTTATTCCCACTGAAATTCTCAAGGTAACATGAGCAGGTAGAGGGGTCAGACTTGTAAAGTGAAATCCTGAACACATTAAGTTAATGGAATGTGTTATAGAATATGATTTTCTCCCTTACTATCCTACTGTAGATTTAAAAGGATAATGCTAGATAAATTCTCTAAACATTGTCTTCACAAGCAGATGGTCTAGACTTTTTTTTTTAATAAATGAAAACTTGCATCCTGAAGAAAACAGAAAAATCTTAAGTGCTTAAGTTAATGGGTTTTCTTATACCCAGGTCCATTTTGATTATTACCAACTTAGTGAGTGCAGCAATACCTCCATGCCCAAATAATCTTGACAAATGATTGAAAAGAATGTAGTTCTGCTACTCATACACTAGGAGGATTTTCCTAAGCATTAAAAAGTACTGTATTGTGCCTCAGGCAAACTAATTAGGTGCCATATATGATCATTGAGATATGTACCCTTAGTTCCTCTGCTCATCCCAAAGCGCTGGGGCACTCACTCATGGCTGATGACTTTGTAAAATGTACTTTGGGCCAATTTACCCATGCCTTTATACCCTTAGATTACATATTATCATGTAACAAACAATGAAATGAGAGTTTTTTTAAAGGCTCAAGTCACTATATTGGTAACAGAAACATAATTTCAGTGTTCAATATTCCCATTCAATTGCGATTGTCCAAATGTCAGTCTGAAACCTGTGATTTTGTGCTTTTCTCACATATCTCTATTTTTACACAGCTTCTGGATGATTACATTATTAGAGGGTCTCCCTTAAATATTAAACAACAAAGAGTCTTTTTCTTTTAAAAAAAATCCACCAAAATGAGCCTTCTGGGTCATATCAAATGTCCATCTCTTTAAGTGTCCTTTCTCCTAGTGAGGCCTAAAGCAGGAGCTCAAAGGAAAACCAGGCAAATAGGTATAATCTCTCTCTCAGCCTCCTACAAATACTTTGTGATTCAAGGGCTTCCTGAGCTAGGGGTGTTAAAAGAGTATTTTCATGTGTTCAGTATCACTCATGGGGTTTTCTTCTTTTCTTCCTAAGTGCGTAAATTTGGTGATTTGATAGTATGTTATTTGGGGATTTTTTGGCATGGTATTGAAATATGTGCAAAGACCTTTTTCAAAAGAAACAGAGAATGGAGTTTGCATTCATGTTGTCAATGTCATTGCTTTTGCCTCTTGCAAGAGCAATTCCACTGATGATGTCTTCCTGCTCCTTTAAGTCCTTCATTCCTAATTTTCAGGCTGCTGGCTGACGCCTTCTGTGCTCCAGAGGAACACAGGTTTCTTGGATATGGAAACCAAGGTCTTCATTCGAGGAAACAGGTTTTCTTTACCAGGATGGGGCCCTTGAACTTGGCTCAGTGTTGACTGGTGAGACCCTGCTGCCTGTGGAGCAGGGGGAGAAGTACTCATGGCAACCTGTGTTGCTAGGCAGATGGATGATTGTGTTTTGTTCCTGCCACAGTGTTCTCGGGGATCCTGGCTTCACTTCTAGATATAATTAATGGTAATAAAGTCTGAAGGTTAAAATATGTGGATCTCTAGGGCCATTTCTGTGCCTGGGTGGGATGTGAAACAGCATTCTGGCACTTACATATAAAAGTGAGAGCTCTTTGCTGCTGCAGCTCTTCAGGCGTAGTCCCAGAGGCTGCGCACTGCCAGTAGTTCCTTGACACTGAGGAATTTTGCTGAGGGAAAGAAATGCTTCCTTTTTCCTAGTAACTAATTTTTAATGCATGTTCAGCCATTTTTTCCCCTCAACTGCAGCTTTTTTGAAGCTGGACAGGAGTTGTATATGAGCTGAGCAATGAGAGATATTTGTCAAGCCAGCTCCAATGGTATCCTGTGGACCGAGAAGGATCTGAGATGCTGCTTTTCTAAGCAGCCTTCAAAGCTATTCTTTTTCCCTTCCTTCCCTCATTCTGAGCTTTACTTACAGTACCAGTCAACTACCGAGCTTTCTCCTACTGAACGAGCATCTCCCCTTCCTGCCTTCCTCCCTATTTCTTAGTTCTTATGGTCCAGCTTCCTGGCTCTGATGATTCAGGTGCTTGTCAGACTCTTTACTGAATTTCTTAACATGGCAGAAAACTATTCACCTTCTGATGGATTGTTTTTCTACTAGTTCAGTGACTCACATCTGCTCTCAATGAATGGTGGAGCCAGCACACGGTAGAACAAGGATGTACAGCCTGCAGTAGAGAAGGAAGGACAAGACTTGAAGAAAGAGCTGGATCCTGTCCTTTCAGTGTTGGTGAACTCCCCACGTCTCATACCCTCTGACATCTTATTTAAGAGACCTTAGAATCATTACCTCTATGAAAAATAAAGGAACTCCCTCGCCAAATTACATGCTTTTTGCTGTTCCTATAGGTCCGAGCAGGAGGGCTTTTATTTTTCAAAAAGAAAATAAAATGATGACAGATAAGGTTGATATGCAGGTACCAGCAGTGTGGAAGAGGTCAATGGCAGAGCCAGGAATGGTGGGCATGCCTGTTTGTCTGCCTCTACTCACTCTGTTGGGCTTCTCTTCATCTGGTCCAAGCACAGGATCAAAGTCTGCAGTAACGGAGAACAAGGCAGAAGAGGAGCTGTCTTCCCTCCCACACATCAAGGAACAAGGTAGCTGCTCTCAGTGTTACTTGCCCAAAATCTGAAGGGAAAGATACAGCATAGGCAAGGACTTATAGAGTCTTCTCCTTTTTATCTGGTTGCTGTGTAGCATTTGGGTGAACAGATAGTTTTTAGATAATACTCTGTTTTGAAGAAGCTGTTTCTGAGTTACTCGAATCAGCTGCTGACCCCAGAGGACGAGTGGAATGGAGATGCCAAATGCGCTTGGGTCATTCGTGTTACATTGGTGAGAAAGGGTACTGAGGCATGGAAACACCTCCTGAAGGGCAGGCCTGTACCCACTTAGCCACACAGGAGTTAGGGGCAGACTGGTCACAGAATCATAGCTATTCATTTACTCGTCTCTGTGAAGGGCGAATGGATAAGCTTCTTTATGCCTTCATTTCTGTGGTCCCCAAGGACCCACGGAAGGTGTTCCATACTGAGGGTGCTCAGCACGTGCTTAGAGTGTGTCCAAATGCTGAAAACCTACAACCACAGGAGGAGACTGCTTGGTAGAGCATTATTATACCTGCTTGAACTGTTTTATCTTTTGCATCACTTCTCCCATTTCAGAGCTGCCTTTTTTTTTTTTTCTGAACAAAATTTCTGAACATATGCATGGAAAATATACAAAATGTGTGATAGGACCCTGATAGTCAAGAGGAATGTATGTGATGAAATTAGGTGCAGAGGCAAGGGTATCTTACATCTATTAGACTTCAGTAGATTCAGGCTTTATATCAACAATGCTGGTTTCTTCCCTATTTTTCTCTGAGATATTTTCTGACATTTTTAAAATGAAAAATTACAAGTTTAAAAGGGTATGTTCTCTTCAGAGGAGCTCTTTAAAGATCTTGCATGCAGCAGCTGATATTTCAAGCTGTTGAATTAGTAGTTCTGGGTTTCCTTTTGTACTTGTCTGTGCCAAAATGCGATTAGTTGTTTCAGCCCACTCATACCCTTGGTTTGAGATGTCTGTGCATTAAGTTAGAAGGGAAACAGTCACGTGGTTCAGGTCCAATATTTGATCTGCATTATAATTGTTAATGTTTTTTTTCTCTACATAGATTTTTCAAAATATGTTGCCAGGAAATTTTAAAGCAGTGAGTTCTCATTTTTCCTTTCAAGTGCTTTCTCATTACATATTTTTTGTTCTGCTCCTGGAGACAGGCAAGACACCAAACCTCTGTGTGTCAGGAATTGGGGAAGAAAGGGGAACAGGTGCTGACACTTGGCTGAAAGCTATTCAAAGCAAAAGCAAACTCCAGGCTGAAGCAGACAATGCAAAAGAAGCACTTTGACTTACAGTAATTATCCACAGTGGAAACTCAACAACATGTGTGGGACACTGCAAAATATTGCTTGCTGAAATTAGTATTAGCTGTAAGTCACGCAAGATATTGCAGCTTGGATAAAGGTTTCAAACTTAACAACTACAAACACCCAGGATTTGACCAATACTTTTATATCCTTGGAACAGTGTTGTCCCCGAGGAGCTCGTGAGGGCTGGAGTCAGCTGCTACAATGGGATGTTTTTTGGCATGCAAAACCTGTCATGGATGTTTCCTCTTTCTTGGTTGGCTTTTACACACTGCTTTTATTACTGTCCCTCTTAGAGGAAACAAAGACAAGTATGTGTCAAGTAGGAAGGGGTGGTGAGGAAAGGCAAGTGTAAGCCCTGGTGAAATTGTTGGAGAGAAGTTAAAAGTAGTGGCCTGAGTGGAGTTGCTGTCTTATCATGTCCCATTTACAGCGACTCACTGCAAGTCAAAGGCTACTGTAAGGACATAAGAATTGCAATAAATTTGTACAGTCAGCAGTATTTTTATCTATTTTAAAGCTGAATGTTGTTCATGTTTTGGGTATGGATTTGGCATGAAAACTGGAATGACTGGAATGGGATTTTGGAAAGCGTTTACTAGGGAAATCTGGTAAACATTTTGGATTAATGTAGTATTTGTAGAAGAGCTCTAAACATCCTGTGGTGAATCAGAGGATCCAGAAAATGATGTAAGAAATCTAATACTGGGGCGCATTAATAGACAACATAAAATTCCACAATTGGGGTAGGGGAGGAAAGAAATAAGAAAGGCCTGTGCTTGCCAGGCAGCGTATTTCACACTTCAGTTTCAGACATGCGGCTGATCCACCACCGTGGACTACAATCAAGAAAAAAACAAAGGTTTTGTGTGTGGAGTGGTTGAGGGTGTAAGAAATGGGACCCCTGCAAGATTGAAAGGGCCTATCCTCCTGCTGCTGCTGCACCCTCTTTCAGCTGCTGTGCTGGTCTCATAAGAATTTCTGTTACCAATTTCAGAGGAAACAAATCAGTGTTACTCCTGTAATCAAACATGTAATTTGAAATATTTTGTTGCTTTAATACTGTTGAAGTCTGTAGATATCCTTTCTCAGGGATTGGCTATGTTAGAGTGCACTATCAGATGTTTTCCCAACAGAGTAAAGATGTATTCTCTAGTGTAACTATTATACCCTCTTTACCCTAAGCCACCTTCAGTAAAAACACAGAAATAAAAGAGGCTGAAAGACAAATGGCAAATGTTAAAATGTTATAAAAAGGTAACTGAAGTTTTTAAAGCAAAGGAGCCCCATTTGTATTCAGTGCTTCCTAACCCCATCCAAATTTCAGGCTTCCATGAATACTGAGCATGTTGCAACTGTTGGAGAGGTGGGGGTGAGGAGCCATCATCCACACGGGCTTTGCAAAAATTTAGCATCTCACAAACAAGCACCTGCTGTGGCCAAGGTTTTAGTTCTAGGAATTTCAAAAATATTTATTTTCTATGCATATAGGGTTGCATCTTGCAAGAATATTAATATTTATATTCTCTCTACTGTCACAGTTGTTTTAGAGTCAGAACCATGTATTGCAAGTATGTCTGCTAAAACACACAGCTAAATTTAAACTGCACAGTTTAATATTGCAAAGACGGAATATTTTAGCTGTTTTGGCATGACAATATTTAGAATAAAATGTTCTTTCACTTTCTAAAGCTCAGAGACTGGGAAATCTCAGTAATTGTCGAGAAAACTCTGTTTTTGAGAAACGGAGCCCTGTGAAGTGGCAGGCTCGAGGGGCTCGCTGGGGGCCTGGCTGCGAGGCGAGGCGCGGGGTGTGCAGCAGGACCGCCGCCTCAGGTCCCCGATTAGGGCTTTGGTCTCCTTTCCCCTCGCCTTAGCACGACAGAGAGTGATGCCCTGACCCCAGCGCAGGGTGGCATCGGGCCCCGGGGAGCAGGCAGGGACAGGGTCTCCACACTGGGATGTAAATTTTGGGCTTGATCAGCGTTTTGGGGTGACTGGGCTCCCTGTTCGAGGCCCGGCACGCAGAGCCCCCAGCAGACCGCTTCCATCATCTTCCTCTAGCTTTTTACATTGAACAGGCTGCGAAGGCCGCAAATGGAGGGCTTTTCCAGGGCGGAGGGAAAGCGGCTGCGTCTGTCAGTTCGACCCAGCCCGCCGCGCCCGGTCGCGGGGAGCCGCGGCGGCGGCAGGAGAAGGCTCGGCCAGGCCCGCGTCACCATGGCGACGGCGCGGAGCTGCTGCCATGGCGGAGGAGGGGAGCGGCGAGGGTAAGGCCGGGCCGGGCCGAGGCCTCCAGCTCTGCGGGGGGTGCGGGAGGGTTGGCATGGGAGGGGGCGGCCCTCACCCTCCGGGAACGGGCTGAGTGGGGCCTACCGCGGCCTTCGGCGGCGGGAGAGGCTGCAGCTGCCGGGGTCTGCCCTTGCTGGGGCTGCTGCCGGATTGGCACACTGACGTGTGCTTTGAGACATGTATGTATGTATGTGTGTGTGCGTGCGTGCGCGCGCGTGCATATATGTGTGCATATATATGTGTAAATGCACGCACTGATACATTTCTGCACAGGCACATACGAAGACCCCCCACTCAAGGTGGCTACACCACCACCTCCATCCACCTCCGGCCTGCCCTGCCTCAGGTGGAGGCGCTCCCCGCAGCACTCCCCGGCACAGGGGATGCCACCAGCTACCCATCCCACATCCAGTGCCACCCACGGGCCATGGCCACAGGTGCTAGCAGCCTTATGGTTATGCAACCCCCACACAGGGTGCACCCAGGGCCGAGCACCTCGTCACCGTGTGGGGTGGCTTCCAGGGACAGCTGAACCAGCTGCTGGAGCGAGTTGGTTGTTGGACCTTGCAGTCATTTCTGGATGCACTGGGCTCTCTCTGCCAGGAAAAAGTAATCTGTGCTGCTGATAGCACCAGGGCTTATTTTTAGAGGCAAGCATGTTCCACTTTAGGGAGCGTTGCCAGAAATTATATTTTACACATTATAGGTAATTCCTACTGCAAGCATATTCAAGTATCGTTTCAAGGAAAACGTGCTTTCTGTAAAACTCACAATACTGTCACTTCTAAATTCCATCCTTTCAATAAGTAAACTTGTATGTGTTGTAATGGTTTGCAAATTCTGAACATTGTATTGGCAATTATCTAAATAATAGCTTATTTAGTATTATTTAAGAAAAACCCCCCAATATATTCCAAAGTCCTGTATAAGTAGCTGCTGCGGATGGTGCTGAATGAGTAATTTGATTTTGGTAGAAATATTTTGAGCATGCAGTTTGCAGTATAGATCTTGCAGAAATTAAGAACTAAGACTGATGGATCTTCAGTGAGGACTGTTCTAAAAGCAGTATTTCCTTTATATTGTTCTTTTTTTTTTTTCAGTCTTGTGCAAGTGTATTGTT
The DNA here is from genome assembly GCA_013400835.1 of Zapornia atra. Taxonomy (NCBI): domain Eukaryota; kingdom Metazoa; phylum Chordata; class Aves; order Gruiformes; family Rallidae; genus Zapornia; species Zapornia atra. Next base: position 21,514 of record VZTU01009564.1, read on the forward strand.
TGCATCTTTCCAGGTTTTCATATGAAGCTGAGGCACAGTGCTGGCAGGGGTGGGTAGAGGTGGTAGGGTACCAGTGTAGAAGTCTGCCTGAGAAGAGGGAATCTGGTGTTCTGGCAGAACAGTAATATTGGGAAGTTCTGACTCCGTGTATTTTGGGCCCCCATGTATATGATACTTAGATTTTGCACCATTTTGTCAATCCACAGGCAGAAGAAGCTCTTGGAAAAGAAAGGTCATGAGTTTTTGATTGCTTGATTAATGGTTTTTCATTACTTTTTTGTAGTTTCGAAGTGATAATAGAAGTTTAATTATTGTATTACTGACGACAGACTCTCTTGGTGGGATTTTTTTTAATACTTCATGTTTTTTAAACAGTATTCCCAATAAGAGTATTAGATGTCACCTTCTAGAGGAAAATTGTGCTGTTGTCCTAAACAACCTTGACCCATAAACTCCATTTCTGGCCCTACCAGACTTCCCGGTGGATCATGGAGAGTGACATACTGGGCTTTGGTTTCTTATCTGCAGAATGAAGACAATAACCTGTCTCACACAGACAAGGCATCTGGTTTACCTTCCATCACTCAGGAGAATCAGTCTGTTATTAGGCAGACCTGTTACTTACTGCCTTATGAACGTGTCTCATTATTATAAACACGGTTTAGGTAAGCTAACAGTCAGTGTCTCATTAAACTGCAGAAGCAATCCCATAAGGTTAAGTTGCTTACACCCATTTCAGAATTGCTATTAGACTTCTTGCAGATAGCAGTGCTTAGAGGGTTAATGAGGATTCCCTGATTCCAGATTCAAACATCAATCGTACTTTCTTCTGACAAGCATTCCACATCTATGCAAACTGCAACTTTACTTTTATTTAACCAGGACATATGCTTTAAACAAAACAATAATGTTAGTTGTATCGTCAAATAATTAGTCTTCAGGGTATTTCTCTCGGTTCTTTGTAGGACTGCAGTTCCACCAGCTTTCATGGCAAAGGTATCCCTTAGGTCCTATTATTTTCAAGTTTTGTCTGCTTCAAAGTTAAAATGCCTGCTTAAATGTTTTTACAGACCCACATGATGCACGCCAAGAAAAATGGTGAAAGGCCAAGGGCTGCAGCCTCTGTACATCATGTTACTCACATGAGTCTTGCCCTCTAACTTATGCAATTCTTGCGAATAAAGTCTTGTACGTGCATAGATGGTAATGAGATCATTCATGCCCATACTGTCTGTAGCTGAGTGTGTGATGGATTAGTTTATATTCCTACATGTGTGTTTTCAACATTGTTTTGTGTTTTTTCTTCATACCCATCTGATTGCGCTAGACTGCTTAATCTTTCTCTTCCGTATATTTGTCTGTATCTTCCCTCCTATCATTTTGTTTCTTTCCCTTTTTCTCCTACTTAATTCAGGCTGTCTGTTCCTCCATTTGCTGTCAGATAATTTCTTTGTAATTTGGCAGAACATATCAGGGTTTCTAAGTTTTAATATCTCTGATCTCAATACTGATGTTACTAGAACCCGAAAGCAAAATGTCACACTGGTAGTGCCTGAAGTAGAACTAGACAGAAGACAGGACATATTTTCCTCCAGCTGGGATTTAAGAAATCGCATGAAAGTACATAAAGGAGAGAACGCTCAGTGTTCCTATATCATTATGGTGATGTTATGTAATTGATTGGTATTAGAGTTTTTCTAAGACCATGTTCTTCGTGCCAGTTAGCACTTGTTTAAAATGCAATTAATGTTATGAATTTTAATCTATAAGGAAGTGTATTAAATAGTCTGAGCTCTTGTTTCACCCACTTGTGCCCATGTGAAACTAAATAACTAGTTCTGCATCACAGATGTCCTCCAGAAAGATAGCTGGTTCAGATGCGAAGGCCCACAGAGATGGGGAACAGCCATTGTGTGAGGGCGTTTTTCTCTGGTAAATGATTCCTGCTTTTTCTGGGTAGTTGGAGTTCCAGTTGTGATATATAATCGGGCCTCACAGAGCCTATTCTCCACTTATGATACAGTCTGATATGTGGAGGTGGTTGGTGGAGGTGGGAAAGAGTTTTCACCCCAATTTTACTGCCCTTTGTAAACACAGTAGCAGTGTGTTCAGTCGTGTATATATCTGTTCTTTAACTGCCTTGGTGTGCCCCCTCAGATGCTGGGGAAATCAGAGATTTGCTGGAGTTTACATTTGGTAAGAACTAGCTACTCATCCCTTTCAACTACTACCCTCTTGCAAAGTAGCAGCATTGCTCCTACTTCATGACTTCACCTGCCCTGCCGAATCTTCCCACCTCTGGAGGTAGGATGTAAACCTTCCCTCTCCCTGTCACCTGGCTCTGCCTGGATTCTGTATCGCTAGAGATACTGGAAATGTGCTGTCACCTCTCATTCTGTTTTAATACCGTTGCAAGTCCAAGCTTAGAGAGTGTAGCAGCTGCCATGAGCACCATAGGCAGTCATAACCATCAATTCTGCTTGGAACACCCTTAATTAACATTAGAGTTCCAGACCTGACACAGAAAAGCACTTAAGCTGTATATGGCTTTGGGGAATCCTGCTGAAAGGGATAACATGATGCTTAGGCACATGAGTACATTTAAGGGTCTTGCTATATTGAGGATTTTAAAATGTATTTTTGAGGGTTTCTTAAATAAGCATCAGCATTTGAAAGGCACAAAAGCTATCGATTAAGAACTCACAATAAACCTTCAGGCTAAAGTAGTCTATCAGACAAATTATCTCTAATTTTAAAAGTGACAGTATTTCATTTATGGAAAAAATACAAAGTTATGAGTTGTTAAAAATAAGTAGCTTTCATAGGGCTCAAGCAGGGAATATTTCAGCCCTAGAAGAAAATCTGAATATATGAGATCACTTAGGAAATCAGTGTGCAGTTTTATCACAGTGGAGTTTACAGATGAACACTATGAATATTTTCATGTCCTCCTGTTGACATTACTGTGAGAAATTGAATGAGAGGAAGAGTTTATATATTTTATTAGTGTAATGCAGTTTAACATGCACCTCAACATCAATCTGAGTTATGTTTTAAATATTTGTACTTATTTGAGGCTGAAACAAAAAATAAATTATGTCCATCTCCCATGGGCAAGCAGAGGCTGTAGACTGGATCCTCTTGGCTATAATGCCTGCAGTAAAGGATGAGCTCAGATGGGTGTGGAATAGGTAATTGCAGATTGACAGGTTTCTTGTTTCCATGGTGCATAAAATGGCAGAAGTTTTTCAGTTTGGCTCTACTTCTGTCTGACTTACTGAATAAAAAATTGACTGGTATGCAGAAAGGATTTAAACTTTTTTGTCTTTTAAACAATGCCAACCAGCAGATCTGCAGTGCTGACAGGGAGCTCGAGAACTCCCACAAATTATCTTTCCAACAGTAGTTAACATGTTATTAAGAATTTCCATGTCTACATACTAATTATTCTGAGATCTGAGAGGTTGGTTGGTTTTTTTTTCCCCAATTTAGGAGTACCTTTATATTTTGTGAACAGATAGTGCTTCGTTGCTGCTGGCAATAAGATGTGGTGGGCTGAAGGTTGTGGAAGAGAAATGGTCTTTTGGGTAAGAGAGATGTGACTTGAACCTGTTGTTGAAATGTGCTCAACGGAGCCAATGATCTTTAGCCCCAAGTTAGGAGGTGGCCATGCAGATAGGGGTGCTGGTCATGCCACTGCTCTGCCAGGGGCTCTGGCTGCTGCAGTTTCTGCCATGGGGCTATGGTGGAGGTGGGGGCACAGAAGCTACAAATAGCTCCTAAACATCCTGTGAGGTATCCCGAGGGGAGAGGTAGCTGCGGCAGCCTGTGCAGAGGTGGGCCTTGTGCCTGCCAAGGCAGCGACATCACGAAGGGCATGAGATGGTCAGAGATGGGGCTGGGGGTGGCCAGAGAAGCAGGGACACAGCTTGCACATAGCTTGCGGGTACCCGGTGTGGGGGTAAAAGCTATAGTCATGGTAAAGGGCAGGAGGTCCCAAAACCTACATCTGGCCCTCACGGTTTTTGAGCTTGGGTTATGTGCTACATGACAGGTCTCAGGACATATTTTTGTAAATGGTCTTTAATTGTAAATGTCCATCTTTGAGAAAATGCAGACTCCCAATTTTTTGGAAATGTGACATCCTTACTGTTCCGTGTTACATAGGTGTGAGTAGTATGTGAAAGCCCCACGAACGCAAGATTGGAAGGGTTTGAGTCCAGCCTGGGTCTGTATACAACCATAGTTTTCAGAAGCTTACCAAGCTCCATCTCAAAAAATGGTAAGAATTATTGTGTCGCTGGTGTAAGGTCACGGGAGGTTCTGGACTGTTACTGCTGATGGTCAGGTTGAAAATTAGAAAGTAATTCTGAAATTTATCTGTGCATCATTTTTTTTCCCTATTCACCAACTTTCTCCTTTAGCTTTGCCTGCCTCGAATGGTTATAGAAATAAGCCTTATTCCCCATTGATGACAAATGCAAATGTCTTAAATGTGTCACCTGGAATGCTGTTCAAATGCAGAATATTACTCTTAAGCAAATAAAAAGAAAATTGGATGTTCGTATTCACTCACGATATGTAAAGAAGGTGATTTAGCACTGTAAGTGATACTTTAAAGACAGCTCCTTAAAAAAACCAAAGCAGCTGCAGTAAATCCATGTAATCTCTTGCCATTTTTGTTTCACTCAGTCTGCCTTTGCTTGGCCAGAGCCCTCAGCTACTCAGCCAGAGGAGCGCAGACAGAATTGCAACCAGTCTAGAAAACCCATTTTTTTAAACCCATTTAAGACCCTGTCAGGTAAATTGAAGGCCTTGTGATGCATTACATAATAACAGCATGTATTAAAAGCTATACTTAAAATCCCTCATTCTCCCATTATATTGTAGGCAATTACAGTTCTTTCAAAAGAGGAAAGTTTACAAACTGCTGTATTCTCGCAGCACTACTGTGGTGCTGTAGTCAAACTTTATAATGGCTTATGTTTAAGATAAATTAATTCTCAGAGCACTAATAGCCACTTGATTCTGGTCCCTGGTTCCTGACCACTCAAGCAATCAGCGTGCAGAGGCTGTTCAGTAGGCCCATGCAATGTTTGAGATGCTTAGTGCTGCCACACATGCAGTCAGATGTACCCACATCCTGTTGGTGACAAGTTATAGAGTGCCCTGTGGGGCCATCCCCCATCACTGGGTGGGGGGCACACAGCAGCCTCTGCATTACTGCATTTTGGTGGAGCTCAGTGTGGGGCGTATGTGTGGTAGGCTGTGGGTGTCAGAGTTGTCCTTTGTCTTCTGCCATCCGCTTCTGGGGCCTGCACCATGGAGAGTCCAGGGAGAAAGGAGACAAATGCTTCCTGCAGTCACACAGCATCACCTCATGGGTTGTGCTCTGCTGGTGTCACAGCCTATCTAAGCTCTTCCTTTTCAGCAGCAGCTGGAGGTATAGCAAGATTCTCAGCATCACCAGGAGAGCTATATATCCTTGCAAGACAGTTTGCTGGTGGTGGTGAAAGAGAATATAAGTATGGGCTAGACATAATTCTTTCATTATATCCCAGGTGTGGCTCAGATCAAAGATAGGGAACAAATTACAACAGTGGAGATTACTGTTTTTGCCAGCTCTGAGCTGCAACAGGAGTGCTGATTGGTACAACTGTGAGCTGGGAATCCAGGGATGTGCAAGACATCCCTAATGAAGATTTATATTGAGCTTATCTCTGCCTTATGTAAAGGGAGACTGCACGCAGCTGATACTTACTCAAAAAAAAATGGTCACAATTCTTTTTTTGCAGGCTAACAAACGCCAAGTGCTGGCATTTCTTTCACTTCCCTGTAGGAAGGATAACATCATGACTTTCCTCAAGAGAGCTATGAGATATTAGTTGTTTATTTTCTGAGAATCACGAGCATACAGGAGGTAATCCAGATCTATGCATAGGTGGGACTTTCTTGCTTTCTTTTGTTGACTTGAGACATATCTCCATTGCTCAGAAGATCTTTATATCAGAAAGTTCTGCAAGTTAGTGTGACAAAGCATGTTTCACTGCCTTCCGCGTCGGTTGCATGCAATGGCAAGTACCTGGCAGCTTGTCTGTGGACACCAACTAGCCGAAGGAGAGCTTTGCTGTCAGAGCTGGACCCGTGCAAATGCTTGGGGTGAGTGATAGTACTCAGAGCTTGATGCTTTGGCTCCTGAAGCCTCAGGCTTTGTGAAGTTGAACTCAGCCACCACTTGAATAGCTGCAAAACGATGTGCTTGGCTGGCTGAAATCTAGGTCATAATTGAGACCTGTTAGGTCCAATTTAGTTACATGTTTCTTCCTGAGAGTCGTTACTGAATTCTGCTTCCAACATAATAATGTGCAACAGTTTAGAGGCCTGTGGAGCTAAAGCAGCATGGCTGTGGACAACTGCTTGGGCAGGCAGGCAGGGCCAAATCCTGACAGCCGTAGTTGACCCTTTCATGCTGTGTCCTCGTTGTTGCTTTAAAAATGTTACAGCTGTCTCTGACATAAAGTGTTTGACAGCTTATGAAATGAAATGACTGCTTATGAAATGAAAATGCATACCACTACGATCCAGGACTGAATAGCTTTTTCTGTCTGGTAAGGTCACTGTAACTGTCCCACCCTGGAGTCTCGAGGCCCATCTTGTCCAACCCTTCCCTTTGAGGAGTGCAAAAAGACAAAGTAGGTTTGAGGGGGAAAAGAAAAGAGTTTCAATACATGAGCAAATATTAGTGGGGGGAAAAAAGAAACTTGCTTTTCTGCAAGGACCCTGCATCAAGAAAGGCAGGAAGCCTGTGCAAAGAGACTTCTGTGAAAGCTGGGAGAGGGAAGCTGTTATGGCCACGGTAGGTGCCGTTGCATTTTGAAAGATGCTTAGGAGGACTGCCAAGTGCTTCTGCTGTAAGTAATGATGACTCTGGATTCTTTCAAGCTCTAAGAGATTATCCCTACATTCTATCTGAAGTTTGGGTGTACAAAGGGCATAACCTGCACACCTTCCTTTTGGTTCTGCATTCTCCAGAGGATGCACACAACAAGCTGTATGTTACTGTTCACGCATGACCCTGCGGTATTTCATAAGGGGTAACAGTGGGTTAGGGTTAAGGAGGAAGGCACTTAAGGTCAGGTCATTAGCTCTCACTCTTGACTGTTTCAGAGCTCAGAGGGACTTTGTACTCGGGGTGATAAAAATCTCTAAGCTGTAGCTGTAGGTAAAGGTGCAAGACAGAGAGCTATGAACTCACACAGCAAGGTGCTGGTTGCTGGGCTCCAACTACAGTTCCCCCGACAGCCACAGTAACAGTGGGAGATGGCAGGAAGAGCTCAGGGCCGTGGCTAGGTGGAACTGCTTCCAGTCCTTAGAACAGCAGCTACAGTAAGTTGGAGCTTGAGAAGGGCTGGGTGCCAAGTATTGTGCATTTCCCTGCAACTTACAGGTAGTAATCCTCCTGCACGGTCTCATCCTGGCTGGTCAAAACAAAGAGCGGAAAACCTGCCTGTGCTATTGTGTGTGGGGGAATCCAACTTGCAGCTCCATTTCCTGATGGAAGGGCTTCTGCCTACTCCTACCAGTGAGGCAGGGGGTGATGGCCTCCACTGGAGCACTTTCCTTGCAGATGTAGCATGGCTTAGAAGTTACTCACTAGAAAACGTCAGAATGTCTTGCAATTTTAACATGAATTAAGGCAACTTGTGGTTTTCTCTTCTCTTTTTCTGGGTGTGCTGCTAGGTCCAGAACACTTCATCAACCAGAGGATCTAGTGCTATAGCCAAGTCCTGACACCAGCCTGCACACCTGCATTTCAAAGTCCTGGACTAGCATGTCTCAGTTGGGTGCTGCTATGGGTCACTGCCTGGGCTTGGTGTGGGTCAGGAATGCCTGCCAGACTCTGCCTTGTGGTAATTGCTTTGACCTGGAACGTGATGCATTCTATGTCCCAGATGCATGTTCATACCACCAACCAGCCGCTGTGCCACCATTTTTGCTCTTTGGCAGATGCAGACCAAATCACAGATTCATTTTGTGCAGTGAAAGTAGGAAGACCTCCTTCCATGCCATCCCACCAAAAAAACCCTCAAAACAAACAAAACCCAAACAAACAATTAAAAATTGGTCACTCATCAAACCTCAGCTACTGCAGATGTCTGATAAAAATCAAACTCTAGATGAGTATAGATAAGTGGTATTCCCTGATCATTTCCCAGGAACTCTGCTGATGCTTATAGGGACTGGTGCTTTGGTATATATAGATACATAGGTATGACAAAACTGCACAGGTATGTACAGTACAAACATCTGGGCATACTTTGTTGAGCGTTTCCTCAGATGTGTGAAGTGCTGCCACTGACATAGATTCATATGTACCTGTGTTGCATCACTCAGGTTAACTGTCTACAAGAGAATGGATTTTTCCCCAGCAACCCATATGATTGTAGCATCCTTCCTCTGTATGTCCCAGGACTTAGCTTGCCCTCACCAATAAGCTGCTCAGGAACTCTTTGAAGAGCAAAGAGGAAGGATTTTCTTGCCTGTAGGACAGGGAAGAGTCTAATCCTTCCCTTCTTTTTTCCGGAAAAGTAAGTCTCATCTCCTGAAGCTGGATCTAGACTGCCAAGGACACAGTCACACACAGTACCTGAAGAGATGTGAATATTATGATGGCAAAAGCACAAAGCTGGCAAAGGGCATTCAGTGGAGCAGAGAGGTGCTATACCAGAGGGAACAGTGCTCCAGGGCAAAGCAAGTTGGTGTCAGCCACCTCTCCTCTGCCCATGGGCATTTCAAGTACTAGGAAGGGCAGAGTGGTGTCCCTTTACACATCTTCCACATACCTTCCCTGCCAGCTAACCCATCACATGTCCAGCCCTGAAGAGTGCTTAGCAGGATTCCTGCTGGGACCCAGTCCAACGGGACCCAGTCCTACTGGGACTCAGCCACTCCTAACATTGAACATTCCCTGCCCTTCTTCCCTTCACTTGCAAGCTCTGCTTGGTTCTAAATAGTTCCAGTAAGTTTAGAGTCATTTTGGTTTCTGTTTTGTATGTAGGAAGTCCTTAGCTTTTTATCTCTTTGACAGACAAATTGCAATCCTCCATTCTGGGGACCTCTAGAAAGAATTGGGTGGGACCAGGGTAATTAATGTCTCTGTTTTAGAAGCCTGGGCACAGAGAGGCTGTCAGGGTATAGGAAGTGATGCAGAAAATAGTGGTTTATAGGTCCCCTGCAACATATAGACAATTTTGTGTTAGAGCAAGCATCAGCCAAAGCATTTTTAGAGGTGGGAAGGGTATCCCTTGTAATTTGCCCTTCTCCATTCCCATATGCAAATGCATGATCTGCAGCAAGCCCAGTCAGTAGTTGTAGTTCTGCTGAGGCTTCATGCTGACATACTTTGCCATCTGCACCCGCTGGCTTTAAGAAATACTGTGCAAGCTCTGGACAGAGCAAGCAAGCAGGATTGTGGCAAGGATGTGGGAGTCAGGTGTAATACAGCAGCGGTTTGGGCTGTTTGTTTTATCATTATGAATCAAGGCAGGCAGGTATGAGCTACCAGGTACTGAGGGTACAGAGTGATCTCCGTAGACTCATGTGGGAACTGTTTGCCCAGCACAGACCAGGCAAAATAACTACATCTTGTAAGACCAACCAGAAGTGACAGCATTGGAATGGGTTTGATGAGCTACAAGAATGTGTAACATGGGGGAAAGAAATATTTTTTTCCATTGATGAAGAACCATGTTTGATCCAGAAAGGAGGACAGTAGGCAAGACTGACCACGACTCCAGCACCTCGGGGGAGAGATAACTGGGAGAAGAACTTTGAATGGTGGATACTCCCTTTCAGATCAATGACACATTAATATGAACTGTGTTTTGGAGGCAATGTGAACTATGGATTTAAAAACCTTTGGATATGCTAGGTGATGAAAGGTATTGGCTATTCATGGCTTCTTTTCCAGCTTGATGTGGCATCCTCCATGGTGTGTTTTGTTCTATGTTATAGTTTTAGTTAGATTAAAAATTTTATGAGCAGCTAGAAGCTTGACTGCTTATCAAGACAGCAATAGTTTCTACTCTTACTTTGTTTCTCATAAGTTGAATTAGTTTGTAAATTGCCCCATTAGTTTTGTTAGTTTGGGTTCCCACATGTATTAAAACATCTGAATCTATGGTAGCTCAGAATGCCATGGCATTTAAAATACCATCTACTGAACAATCAAAACCTAGGATAATATTCAGGATCTCTTATTTCATCAAGTGAAGTTACTGGCAACTTGTAGCTCTATTAGTTGCTGCCAACTGACTATCACAAGCTGGATATATTTTGCATATTGGTATATTCTTGCATTTTTCAACTTCGAGTTTGAAAGGCACAGCTGTTATATCATTCTTTAAAGTCTTTAATGGATTTGACAACTTCTGACTAAAATAGCCAAAGTATTTACACTGTGGTTGATCAGAACTCTTTAAATTTTTTTTATTTGCATCATCCTATAAAATGATCTCATTTCTGTAGCCAAAGCTGGAATAAAGACAGTGCTTAATTTTTTTACACCAGTTTATTATCTATTTTGCCCATGTTAATGTAAAGAAGACAAAAAGGAAAAATTGTGTTTAATATATTTGTGTCAGAATTTGAAGTTGCTTTTGCAGTTGACTTTGCCACAGCCTTTATGAAACTGACAGCCTGTATTTTATTATCAGACATCAAATGAATTACCTGATTTTTCTAAAACCCTATTTGCTGCTGGTGTTTTTGTTCTTGCAGTAATTTGCACTGCATGCCATGGGGCTCTGCAAAGATTGTCTGATTGCTCCACTCCCAGAGCTCCATTCTGTGCATCAATTTTTAAATATAATCCCTTAATTTTTATTCTCTATTAGTAAGGTAGTTACTGTGATGGAAACAACCAGGTAATTTTTCAGCTCTCACATGTATTAGGAACAGAGGTATGACAGTAGGGTGGGGTTATGCACTTAGCCCAAGGTTGCTTGCATACATGATGCTGATGAGTGTAGGGCTTTAGTTTCATTGATTCACACCGATGATGGGGTTGGCTTGTTTATCTAGATACCACATGGCATCTGCTGCTGCAAACATGAGCAGTAGGGAGCAATGATATGGGCTAGTTCTCAACAATTCTGAAAAACATGAAAGAAAAAGCTTTTGTTGGTTTTGAGGCTTGATTTTTGCTTCTTTGTGAATGCTTGAAATTGAGATCTGCAGAAACCAGTTAAGCTTTTTTATTCTACACAGGAAATAGACTAAAATTCAGATTGTTTAAGTATCATCTGTGATAAGATGGGATGCTCCTCTTCCAGGAGAGAAAGCATTATCCCTTTCTTGAGTCTGTAGGCTATAGCTTGGATCCCTGAATTGGAGTAGGTATCATGGTCAGTGAAGATGTCAGCCTGGTCATTTCTTGGGAACTGATGTATACCAAATTTTATGAAGCTGCATCTTTTATCTCTTTATTCAGTCTGAATGGCGAAGCTCACATGACATGTTTCCCATTGGTGCCATCAATACTTTGTGTCAATCCCTTTTCTTCAGATTGCTGTTCAGGGGTGGTTTTATTCCTTCTTTGGGGGAATCAAGTTGCTTGATTTGTCTTTTCAGAATGAAGAGTCTATGTGTGTATATCTTAAAATATTTCATTATGTATCACAAGACACAAAGAAATAACATTGCATATTCTGCAAGCTTACAGCTTAATAATATTGTTCCTTTCTTTCCTGGTATCTAATATATTCCTATCATACATGCTATAGGAGGTGCAGAGTAGAGAACATAATATTCTTTTGCCTCAATACTTTTAGAGCATGGCATACAGCTACTGTTTCAGCATATTAGGCTGACTGTACATTAAGCTTCCTCTGGAATTAAGAAGGCCACTTGAAAGAAATCGAAGGTGTGCCTTTTCTTCTACAGAGCAGAAAGGTCTTGCCAATAAATCAGGTTCAAATGGCCTCGAGATTGTTTTCTCCTTGTGTTCCATTTCCTCAGTACTTTCCTTTAAGTCAGTCAAGCTCCCCACGCTTAACATGAAGACAAAACAAACATTTGTGGCAGAATAATTTAGGGAGCTGTATACTTTGCTTTGTATTTAGAAAAGAGAAGCAGTAGCATGGGAACACCTTACACTGATACCATCACTAAGAGTTCATCTTGTGACACCACACTAGCTCTCCTTTTTTTCTTTTTCCTGGAAACAAAACATCTTGATAAAACTGATGAGCTTGTGAGTGTTTGAGTTTGTCACTTGTGCTGGTGATGCTGAGTGTTGTCACTACTTTTTCATATCTGGACTTGGGTGATGGTCCAGTTAACACTTGCTGCCTGCACAGTCGTATCCCCTTTAATGCCTGTTGCCTTCTTAAAAATGTCCATTTTTCTTCATGGCAGTCTTTGCATCCCACTGACATTTTTTCAACTGACAGGACCAAGGTTGCTGCTTACTTATTTGGGTGAAATAATAGCTAGTGGCCACTGGTATGATTCTGTACTTCCTACTGCTGAGCCCCAGTTAGTGGATGGGGAGATCTCCAGAAGAGTTGTTGATAATAACACTTTTAAATAAAACCACCACAACAACATGTGAAAAGCTCCAAAACTGCCTGTCCCTGAGTTGAGGTGACCCACGTGTGTGCCTTGGCCTTTTGGACTTGCTAGTTCAGTGGGGCAGCCCCATGTGAGACGGTTCCTGTCGCCAGAGACCTCGGGGGTTTCCTCACACCTGCTTGCAACCATTACATAGTGCTGTAATTCATCAGGTTTCCACATGCATATAGGAGTTTAAGTATAAAACTGACTATATTTATTAAAATATACCTAAATTAAAGTTTATAAAGATTAATGTTCCAAGTGTGTTGAGCAGTAACACCAACTAATAACTTCAAGTCCGCTGCTGCTTCTACAAATCACCCTTTAGTTTTTACATAGCATGAAAAGAGTTTCAGAGTATTGTATTATGTAAAGAGGTTCATCAGACTGCACTGGGAAGAAATCTTGTCCTGTGAGCAGCAGACAGATGCTGCTCCCCAGAATTTGAGGTTTTTGGTCATTGTTGGCCTACCTGTTCTTTTGATACCACTTTTGTCTGTACATAATTTCTCTTTGGTGAAAGGAAGGGTGGCCCTAAGGAGGAACAGAAAGCAAGCTCATACAGCTAAACAAATAGTAGAATCTAGCAAACCAAGACCTGGCCAGAACCGGGAGAACTGGAAATAACTTTTTAAAATGCTCATTACTTAAGAGTCTGGCACAGCCACATCTATTTAATTGTTTCTATTCCCTGCAAAGACAGAAGCTGTGGTCTTTGAAGAAGAAATGTCACAAATGAGACAGGTGTGCTGCTTAAGAGCTGACTTCAAATGGATCTTGGAGTGCTGGCAAACAGTCTGGACAAGCTCAAAAAGGAACAATACAGTCTGAAAGAACCAGCAAAATTATTTTGGGAGTCCCAGCTCCCTGCCAGTCTTACTTAACTGGCAGCATCTAGAGTTTTATCTAGTTCATGCTAAACAAACTGGGAAAATAGCAGAGGATAGTACAAGAAAGGAAACTGGTAGTGAATATGCTTTTCAGTTAAGGTATATGAGGAAAGAATTTTGAGACGTTTTGTCTTATTGCACATGGGGTAGGAAAATAGAATGAGAAAATGAGAAAGTATCTGAAGCATTTTAGCAGCATAAAACTGGAAATAGTGTAACATCCCTACAGAATGGATTTGAGGAAATAAGTAGTTGTGGGTAGTAGAAATCTTTTTTGGCATGGTATGTTTCAATAGTTACTTATTTAAGCCATTAAATAATTTATTTAATCCATAGAAATAATCAGAAAATTTTATCTCTGATATTATGTATTGTTTTCCTACTTAGTAGTTTAACTGAGAGAGATCTTTTATTCAATCAGAGTATTGGTATTTCTGTCCTGAAAACTGCTAAAAATTGCTCCACAGGACAACATGAAATTTTCATTGATGATGGAGGAGAGTCTCCTTGTGCAGAAAGATTTCAGTACATTAGAGCATCACATCTGCTGAGTTAACTGCACATCTGATTTCTCAATGCCCTTCTTGAAAGTATAATTTTAAACCTTTATCCATTACTTATCTTAGAGCTGGAATCCATCTTTTTTTCCCTTCCAAAGCTAGGTTCAGAGTGAATCATAGAAGTCTTCAGATAGCTAGCTTTGCCGTCCTGAACTATGTTGAACATCTTTAGCTTTCATTCCTAGAGGGAGGACAAGAGATTTAGGCAATAGATTGTTAGGTGTTCACTCATCTCACAGAGAGTCTCTGAGAGGACTACAGTATATTATGTTTTCTTCCATGGATATGGCTCTTAATCACAACTTCGTCTCAGTTCTTGGAAGAAATATAGATTATCTGGTACCTAGATTAAATCATCGAGTCCATTTCATTTCAGGACCTTTCTTTGACAGGCCTCTTGAAACAGGTAAGATTAATCTATACACTTTCCCCAGACAGCAAAGCTTGAAAAGGCTCAATGGCTACATAGTTCCAGCACTGGAAATCTTGCCCTGCTTCCCCCTGGTTAATTTTTATTTCTACAGAAGGATCACTCATCAAGCCGAGAATGTATAGCTATAAATACTCCCTTCAGCGTTTCTCCGTTGCAAGACACAGTGTGCAATTGAAGTGCCTGATTTCAAGAGCTAAACTCCAGCAGTCTACTTTGGAGACTGGATCCAAGACTCTCTGAAGTCACTGAAAAACTCCCATCAGATTTAGTAGTTTAAGAGTCTTTAGGGCCTCTTCTACCAAGAATCAGATCCACTTAGATTTAACTGTGTTTTTTGGAAAGGAAGTAAAAGTAGATTTTACTGCTTGGGCACACAGAAGGTAGGCATTATTGGCAAGCTGTGAAAAAAACACGGCTTATCCTGTATCTGGGGACTGAACAGGGCTCTTCTTCAGTGAGCTCCAGTCTCCAACACATACCTGCCCGAGCTTCTATCAGGGGAGTAAAGTCAGAGAAGGATACAGGATGTATTCCTACCTTGCTTCTCTTTACATACCCTCTGGGAGAGTTCAGTACCAAACACAGATGGAAAGCAGCAAGCTCTTGAACCTTTACAAGGGAATGTACCTCTCTTCTGTGTGGAAAAACTGCCTTGTATCTGGGTCAGTCCACTACTATATTGAAATGCTCGCAGCCTGTGGTGGGCTGACCTTGGCCAGCTGCCCACCCAGCTGCCCTCTGTCCTCAACAGTACAGGGAGAGAAAATACAATGAAAATCCTCCTGGGTCAAGATAAAGACAGGGAGATCACAAAGCCACTGTATCAGTTAGTGGTGTTCAGTTCTGACACTCTTTGCCAGGAAACAGACATTTCTGTCCTAAGGGCGAGAGGACAAATATAAAAAAAAAGGTTGCAAACTGCAGCCCCAGGGATTCCCAGACAATTGGGGTTGTAGAAAACAAGGTATGGATTTGTTATGCCTGTGGAAAGAAGGTCCAGTGGCTTAGCGTTGGTCAGAGCTGCTCAGCAACACTTAACACCAGATGAGCTTAAAGAAGAAAACAAATCATCTAATAGAAGAGAGCTATGTTTTAATTATTAAGTCTAAAACAGAGAAGTATGACAATAAGAAAACAAGTGTACCTAGTACCAATCTCATGTTCTGGATGTCACTCAATTTTTCCCTGTAGCACCTCTGTGGAGGCCATGGGGCTAGCTCACAAAATGCTGCCTCCTGAGGATTGGTTTGCCAGCTGGAGTTTGAGGCTGCCTTTAGCCACAGGAACCAAAAAGGTCAAGCCTGTATCACTTTGCTTCCTGTATTCTGGCTTTCAAAGTCAAACATTAATAAATGAGCTAACCAGTTCACTCTGTATTTTCCCTGGCTTCCTTGTCCTGGAGTCTTTTTTAGATGGACCCCTTCCTTTCTTTAAATTTTCCTCTTCAGAAATGATTTTCTGGTACTTCCCTTACCCCAAGAATACAGTTTCTGCCTTTAGATGAGATAAAACTGTGATAACTTGTGGTTCTTTCCCCATTCTTTGAGATGGGGCTATAAAAATTAAATGTAACAAATGACTCCTTCCCCTTCGCTGAGATCCTCTTCCTTTCCAAACTGTTAAGATAAATGATACCCCGTAAGGCATACTCACTCTGCACATACCCTGGCCATCTCTTTATTCCTGCTCTTCAGCTTTTCATGGGTTATGACTAATGTAGTGGCCATGAGAGCACTTAGTTCCCTTGGATGCAGAAACCTGGATGAGGTGACTCATCCCCATCTTAGAGCAAGCCTGAACCCACATTCACCTTGCTCCTTCCACTGGCACCATGACATCCAGGAAGGGCTCAGGCTCATGGTCCAGAAGGAGCTGCAGCACACTCTGAGCAGGTTCCACACCTGGACAGCTAGGTGTTCACGCAGCTGAGATGCACCATTGCCACCAGAATGGATGTAGCAGCAGAGCCATATTACTAATATGTATGGCAGATTCTACATTTAGTGAGGGTTTTCTTCAGAATAACTTCTGGTTTTGCAAAGTAGTTTTCCTGTCTGCCTCTTTATCAGTCTTGGTGTTTCTACTGTTGCATTTCTCAAATTGGAAAAAAATCAGTTCTAACAGCTCAGTGAATCTTTCTCATGTTTCTTTTTGCAGATGGCACAGTAGCTGCAATTGAGAGAAAGATTACAGAAGCTTTTGAGGTGTTCGACCATGACTGCAATAAAACTGTGGATATCAGGTTTGTAAATATCTTCACACAGAAATATTGCAGGCTTTAATATAGAGATAATTAACTCTCTAAACCTGCTTCATCAGAAAATGTTATTGAAGCAGCCCTTTTGACCCTGATTGGACAATTAGATCTTTGCTTGTTTAATAGACATTTTGCATTGTTCAGTGGTTGAAGACTGAAACTCACTTGGGAGAGGGATGTGGGGCTGGTGAAGAGGCAAGAGGAAACTGCAGCTAGCCAAGAAGCCTAAGGCTACAATTATTACTAGCAAATCTCTGCTCTGGTAGGTCATTTAGCCCTGGGCCCTGTATGTATCCCCTTGCTTTCAGGATATTCCCAGCTCACCAAGGGATGTCTCGTCAGGGTGTCACAGTTTCCTACTCTCAGTAGGTGTCTCCAGCTGCAGTGTGTCCTGCGTATCCCTCTGGGGTAACGTGGGAGGTGGGTGTTGCTCTGACACGGAGACTTGGAAGAAACTTGTGTATATTTTTATTATTTAAGATATAACAACAACAGTAATGTGATGGTGATGAAGAAGATAATCATACTTGATAGCACCAAAAGTTCATTTAGCCCAGTGCCCTCATCTGAGGGAGGAATATAAGGAATTGAGCATATTTCAACAGTATTTCTTGTTGGTTTTCAGTACATCTGCCACATTACGATTTGAGTGGCGCCTGGGTTTTTTTTGTCTCATGATAAATAGCAAATAATTGTTCTCTATTAATCTTCTTGACATCATTGAATATTTTCATAGCTATCTGTCAGATCCATTCTCCATCACAGTAGCTTAAGGATGAAGAGCCTAGATGTGTTTAATCTCTAGGAGATCCTATTCCACTGCTCTGGCCATTCTTCTCTGCGCTCCTTCTTGTTCAGCTTTCTCCTTTTTGAAATGGAATGACCAGAACTGAGGGAATGGAATGCACAGATGGGAGGCAGGAGGGAGAACTGCATGCACTATACCTTCAGCATGCAATGTTATGGAAATACAAACAAAATATATGTCAGAGGGAATAAGAAAAAGTTCATTGGAAGATAAAAATATGGACTGTTAGACTCATCAGGACAAAAGTGGCTGCAAGATACAGAGCTGAAGGAAGTAAAATTTTAAAAAATCATGAAAAATCTTAATTCTTTTATTTTTAAAGTTTGAATATTTGGGAGTGCTACTTTAACTTCATTTTACCATAAACATCCATGCACATAACAGTATGGGCTTTGTTATAAAATACATAAAATGCTTGTTTATATCTCACTGAGCGGCTTCTGAAGTTGTTGTAAGCTGTTGTCATTAAAGTTTACTGAAGTAGTCTTTCATATTCCCAATTACTATTATCAAAAGAATATCACCAGAGCTTTTAATTATAAATCAATTATCAAGTATAAACACTACAAAGGAGTATGAGGACTAGTGAAATTGTTGTCATTAGACATTCCTCACAAAGCCAAATTGGAAATATCTTTAAATGTTACAAGCATTTTTCTACATTGTAAAACAGAGACAGAAGCAAGAGAGATGCACAATGCTTATGTGATGGTTCTGGCAATGCATGCTTACTGGTGTCTCTAAATGTAAGAAACTATGGGCACTTCATAGCAGTGGAGTGATTTCTCAGTTATACTAGATGGAGAGAACCTCAGGGTACATCCCCACACTGGGTACAATTGCTGTTCCCTTATCAATAGGGCTTTTTGGGAACTGTGCTCACTTAAATCTCCTGGCCCATCCCCAGGGAGGTGCCCTATGCCCAGGGCTGGGGCTGCACTCGTGCTCCCAGCTGCCCCCTCCTGGCGCGGGTGGGGACAGGCCCTTGCTGCTGGCTCCTGCCCTGCCACCTGCCAGCACCACCCCCGAGCCCTGGGAAGGCCCCAGCCCTCACTGCGCCATGACATACATGTCACTTATTTGTTTGTCATTTGCATCTGCAGTCCTGGCTAAATATTTGTAAAATCTGTTACGCTCCCCACTCTGTTATTTAATGGATATAGAGCTTGAGAAAAGGCCACAACAACAAAATGATCCAAATAGACTTTCTTAAACATTCCTTCATTCAGACAGTAGGTCATAACGTGAGAGGGGACATCCAATAGTCTATTTAACATGGCAAATGCACAATTTCACATTACTTTTTATCACAGTACAGTTACTGACAATGAGCAACGATTTATTATCTCATTATTCGTTAGTTCATATTGCAGGGCAGTATCAGAATAAGGGGATTATTAACGGCTGATTATCTGGTATCAGAAGGTGGCAGTACAGCACAATTCTTAACCACAGCTCTAGATGTGTGGATGTTACTGCCTGAAATATCAGGTTCTCCTGCAGAATATGGAAAATTACCCTGGCTTGACAGGCCAGGCCATTGTATTGCATGATTCTTAATGCAAATGCAAATTATTAAGAAATTAAGCATGAGGAATATGGCATTTATGGTATTGTTTCATGCTGCTTACAACACACCCTGAGTCAAGGGCTTTCATGATTTTGCAAATCTTGTTGTTGAAAGCGTTATAGTGAGGGTGAAAACTATGGCCCAGAATTTTATTGTGTGTTATAAAACCTGCATGAAGAGAAGCTAATTTTAACCATAAATTTTGTATGCTAGAAACTACTCAGCAGAAACTGCAGCTGCTGAACTGAGAGGAAGTGGGAGGAAAATACAATTTCCTGTTTGGGTTCTTTAAACTCCATGTCATTGCCAAATGTGACATGACTTTTTTGACCATGGACACTTCAGACAACATCCTCATGCTGACACATGCACAGGCTGTCAGAAACAGCAGCCAGGAATGCTGGGTTTTGCAAACTCTTTCAAGGCCCGGCTTATCTTAGTTGCATCACAGTTCTGCTGAACGTGAGGTGCGGCAGGAGATGATGGCAACCGTCCCATCTCTGGCAGTCTGCGGGAGTAGAAGTAGTGTGGGACAGCAGGGTGACCTGATTTGGGTTGCTTGTTTCTCTAGGGGGATGCAGAGATTATTTTCAAGTATCCTTTAGATGGAAAAGATGAAGGACTGCAGGAGTGAGAGCATCAAATACAGTATATCCATACTAGAAAAAGGATGCATGGACAAGGATTATAAAATAGGACTGAATGTCTGACCCCATGGAGGCCAATGGCCAAACTTCCACTCACGTCCCCAGGGGACAAGGTTTCACTGGTCACTTGAGCAAATGGCTTTCTTTCATAACAACCCTATGTGTGGGACTGGGTTTTGCTATGTAACTATTTCTGTGCAGCCAGCCTTTCCCACTATTTTGTCTGTTGTAGTGCTCCTCACATGTCTTCAGTCAGAATGGGAGCTCTTCAGGACTTGTCTGAGGAGGCCAAAGTCTGACACATACAATTTGACATCTGCTGGGTGTGCCGCATTTGGGGCCTTACTGTTAGAAGATGGTTTTACAAAGGTCACTGTTTCTTGTATCTACCGTTTTTATTTGGCAGTCCATCAAACGTGCTGGTGATGAGGAAGAAACCACAGAAGTTTGACTCATGGGACCCACCAGCACTGTGGGTGCTTATTCAAATGTGCTTCAACCTGTGTGTTGTAGAACTGGACTGAACATCACAAGCCAGATTGATGCTTTTGTTACTTGGTTTTCAATCATACCGTAAATCTCATTAGTACTCTTTACAGCTTTACAGTACTTCTGTTTCTGGTCTGTGATGTTGCTCATCTTAAGCTTTTTTGAGGCATTGCCAGTTTGGTCAGAATTTTATGCAGAGCCTGAGAACAACTGCAGCGTGCTCAGCAGTAGTGCAAGCTACAGATGTGTTTGCAACACGAACAGGGTGGTGATAAGGCACCGTGTTGGCCTGTCTGACTCCTTCAGAGCACAGTGGGGACAGAGCAGAGCTGCCTCCTTGCTGACCTTTGGTAATTGTTCTTTACTGCAGTTAGAATTTGTGTCTTTACAGCATTTAATGTAAACATGTATTTCATTTGTTACCTTTCATCTCAGGAGGTTTCCAAGTGTTTTATTAACTATATAAATGTAGACTGTACTGAAATTAAGCTTCACAATTAGAGGACAGCACTTGAAAAGTAACCTGCACATAGTACAGTGCAACACAATGGTAAAGAATTTTTGGGGAAAGTCACAAGAATAATTGTACTTTTCCAAAAAGCACCATAACACTTAATGTCTGTAAAAACAGAGGTTGCTTACTGAGACATCATCTTACAAGTCCGCATATGTATGCTTGTGCATGCTTGTGTGCTTGTACATGCACACTCCTATATGCAAGCTCTGAGTTGGTATCTGGATTGCAGATATACTGACAAAGATGCTCTTTCTTCCTTTCCTTCTTTCTTTCAGAGAGATTGGCTCAGTTGTCAGGTCACTGGGTTGCTTCCCAACAGAGGCAGAACTACATGAACTACTCGCACAGGTAAATGTTTAGATCTTTTGTGCTTTTTTCAGTCTTAAACTTGCATAAGTTTGGCCCTTCTGGCTTGCTCTGTGGGAAACCTAAGCTACCTTCCCAGAGGCTGGAAGTGTCATGGAAATGACTCAGGAGGCAGGCAGTCTCTCAGGTTGCCCTGAAGCAAGCCTTTAGGCTGATGAGGCAACAACATCGAGGGGTTAAAATGAAGAGTCTTTGAATCTCTTTTATCCCAGAAGGTCACTGTGACACTGTGCCAAGGTGGAGGGGCATTTATAGAAAATGGAGGAAAAATTGATTTTGGCTAATGAAAAAGAATATCCTAAACCTCAGTCGGATTAAAATATCCAAACCCTAAACATCTCACTCCTCTGGACATGCCATGGACACACACTGGATGATTAAATAATAAAAATTAGGTTTTAAGCAGATGGGAAAATTGTACATTAAATTGTAGAAATACAGAGGGAAGACCTGCTATTTTTAAAACTGGATCCTGTTATTGCGATCTTACAGCCAGAGCTCTCAACTTTCTGTCCTTCCTGAGGTCTCTCACAGTCTTAAAATTTCTCAGTTATAGATAAATTATCTTTTCTTACTTGATCAGTTAAACCTGTAAGTCAGAATGTAGGCATAAAACCTTGCAAGACTAGGGGTCCCCCTATTCCCCCAGTGATACGCAGGGGTAAGGAACATCAGTCGCATATCTGCATAGTTTTTTCCTGCACTGATTTTTGCCTCCTTACCTCATGCCTGTACTAGAAAGGGTGGTGTGCTGGTACGATCAATAAATGGGACAAACAAGTGGGAAAAAGACTTCACATTCTTTTTGCCAACAGATACTTCTCCCTTAAGAAATGGAAGTTGTGGGGCTGAGATGTAGGGGGAGGATTTTTCTTTTATATGTTACTGGGAATTGATGAGCTCTCTTTAATTCCCTTCCCAAACATAAATTTGGGTGGTTGCACTAAGAGTCTCTCCTCAGTAAGCTGGTTTGGTCTCTCATAGATCAGAATTTTGTGTGAGAAATCTTGTGCTAAGTCTTGTGAAGATGATGCAGCTGCTTCAGATGAAGTGCAAAGAACCATCAGAGGAGAAAGATCTTTTAACACGATACTGCAATCTGTCTGCTCTGGTTCTGTACTCTCAGTACCAGATTGTCCCATCTCCCACTGACAAGCAAGACAAAATGGAAAGGGAAATTATAGTGTTTAATATAGATGATATTTTTAGTGGCCGACAGGGACTTTTGTTTTCAGCAAAGGAACAGTGGAACTGACTCAAGATATAGAACTGAGAAAAGGAAGGGGATGCTTTGGCCTTGCCTGCTGCCCTAGTCCAGTGGCACCAGGAGGGGTTAAGGCCTCCCCTTGCAAAGAGACTGGACTTTGTATTTGATTTTTTCTTTTCAATGTTCAGCATCACTGAAAATTTGAGGTAAGTAATACATAACGAAGTACAGTGCAATGCAGGTATGAGGCAGAAGATTCTCGAGATACAGGAGTATGACATGAACGCAGTTGTTGATTATAGGAATATTAAATTACAGATATTGCGGGGAGAAAGTATGCGTTCAAGAGTAATGGTTAACCTTAAAGAAAACTGAACTGGCAGATAAATCACAAAGAGGGTTTCATGGTGCCTCTAAATGAAACCTTGTATAGGTTTAGTACCAGAAGAACAGTGTCTTCTTGTAGAATCCTTAATGTATTATGTTAATCACAAAGAATTTTTTCCTTATAAAAGACACCATTATCATTAACTATGGTAATATAATTTTATCTTAATCTAGATAAAGTAAAAGTTGCCTCTATTCACCAGTTTGTAACCAAGTTATTTCTCCAGTATTTCTTCCCATTGTAAGCTGTGATTCATTTCTGTTTCTCACTACTTGTGTTTCTAAGTCATGTCTCTATGTCACCTTCCAATTAGTCTTATTGTAGCTAAACTAGCATATGTTGCCTTGAAATAATTAATATATAATTCTTTAATAATTATAAGAATATAATTATTTATCTAAAAATCTTCGTATACTTTTTCCTATATTGTCTTATGCTAAGTGCTATAGTTAGTATTGTATCTTTTTGCTTACTTACAAAGCTAAGATTAAATGATCACAGAATCACAGACTGGTTGGGGTTGGGAGGGACCTCAAAGCCCATCTACTCCCAACCCCCTGCCATGGGCAGGGACACCCTCCACTAGTCCAGGTTGCCGAGAGCCCCATCCAACCTGGCCAGGGAGGGGGCACCCATAGCTTCTGCTCTTCTTGCTCTGATTTGGCTGGCCCTGTGTGGAGACAGGAGTGTGACTCAATGATCCTTATGTGTCCCTTCTAACTCAGGATATTCTATGATTCTGTGATTCCTGGGCACCCTGTGCCAGTGCCTCACTGCCCTCATACACAAGAGTTTCTTCCTAATACCTAATCTAAAACTACTCTCCATCAGCTTAAAGGCTATTCTCCTTGTCCCTGTAAACAATCCCTCTACAGGTTTTCCTCCTAAGCCTAGAGATGGTCAAAGCTCATCTGAGGGTTTACTACAATGCCAGGAGTTTGAAATCCCAGGTTGAGTGCGCTGCTGTATCACAGATCTCAGGGATAACTCTAGAAAATGATTTTGTTTCTTTGTGACTCAAGTCCCCAAGTGTTATGTGGACAATAACAGTATGGCTGTGGGGGTAGGAATATGAAACATCATGGGTATTACAGTACAGTTGTGACAGGAGCTGTGGATGTACCCTAAGGAAATAAATAGGGCAAAACTCACAGAGTTTGAACAAGCAAATACTATTACTGTCACAGTGACTGTGACAAAAGAAATTACAGAAAAAGGAAAAAAAATCTGTGGGAAATAGGGTGTAGAACAGAAGTGAGCATGGGGAAGAGTAAGAGGATAGATATACCTGCAAATGTGAATACTTATTGACTTAGGCGAGGTTAATATATAAAATGTATTCACATATGTGTCCAATGTTAGAAATACTGCTGGGCCTGTGGAGCCACTGAAATGGAAGCTGCTCTTTCCAAGTCAGAGGAAGCTAAGGTTCCTCATCACCTCCCAGGGCTTGGTCCACTGTCAGGAAGGTCACGTTTCTTCCACAGGCTAATACTAGTTGACCTAATACTAGCTGAAGCACAGGTGTTGCCTAAAACATCCTGTGTACTTTTATTTCTCAATATTTGTGATGCATACAATAATTCAGAGTATAGACTAACTTATGCCATTGGGAAGAAGTTAAGTTTTGCCAGGTGTTTTGTCACATCTTTTCAATTAAACAAGCAGTAAAAAAGATGATTCTGTAATGGTAAAAGGTACCATTTGATTTAGCATGATGCATGCAGCAGCCTAATTTCCTTGATAAAGATCCCTTCCATTAGGCTCACCAAACAGAAGGGAAAAAGAGCTTTTTCAAGCCAATTTCCACTCTAGAGCAGCAAGAAGTGGTGGCTGTCTGCTTTTAGCAATGAAACCCCGAAGAGCACTGGAAAAGAGCATGCAGCAGCAGTTGAAGCTTCCATTTAACCAACTGGATGTATGAGGTATCGTCCCAGCTCTGGCGAGGAAGATTTATTCACTTTTTCCTGGTTCAGTTAGGAGATTTCAGACCGGTGCCTTTATGAGGCTTCTTTCAATCTGAGCTGTCTGTGGGGAGCCTAGCAAGGTGTCGCTGCTGCCATGAAAGACCACAAGGCTTGCATCCAGTTTCACCACAGGCAGGAACACACTACCTCCATTAAGAGGGCTCCTTCTGGGAATAAAACTTGAGATTTGCAGGGAAGGGATGCACCAGGGTGATAGGGAGCAGTTTTACCTTGTTGCTTATCTGTGGAAGTATAGTAATGCAGGGAGAACACTGCTAGAAGTCCTAAATGTTTTGGGACTAATCTGTTAATGGGTTTGGGAAGCAAAGGGAAGCTTTTCTTTGTGTAGCATTTTATGAGCTGCATTATGACCATTTGAGACTGCCCTGACTCAGTCTGCCTGCCTCTCTGCTCCTTCCCCTAATGACTGTCTCTGGCTATGAAACATCTGGAGGCAACAAATTCCATCCTTGAGGTATACTAGACCAGAGCTGTGTCCAAACTAGCACATTAAATGTGCCCAGAAACATCCTTGGGTGTCGAAGCCAGCTGGCACAGAGCAGCTCATGTCTACTCTGGTAAATGTTTCTTGCGGAGAGGCTGCACAAAGCAGCCTGCTGCAGAACAGTCCCTGAGGTCCTAGCCAGGAGCGCAGACTGCTGGTGGCACCGGCCAAAATCATGCCAGAGCACGTGCTGATGGTTTGCTGTTAGGGGTGGTCACACTACACTGCTTAGGAATGATCCAGGTCCTGCTAGACTTGACTAGTACGAACGCAGTCTGAATCTTTAAACCTCTGCTGAGGTAACCTGGGAGATAGGATCAGTTGCGAGGCTTCCAGTTCTTTTGCACGAATGGTTTCTTAGCACAAGAGGGCAATATTGAGTTGTTGAAAGCGTCTGTAATAGCAGGCCTGTATTTTGCCTGGGATGCTATTTCTTCCTCAAATTTCTTTCTATTTGATCACAAGCATTGATCACTCAGATGTATTGGTGCCGTATGATATTAAAAAACTGGTATAAATATTCAAAGTTTAACGATGCAATTTCAATGCAGGAACCACCTAAATTTTCTGGTTTTCATATTAGTTTGCTAAGAAGTCATATAACCTGCCATACTTAAGTTTTATTTTTAGGTAGAAGAAGAAGAACCAACTGCGTACGTTCATCTGGAAAAATTTCTTCCGGTCATGACAAAAGTACTGCTCAACAGAAGGTATTGCAAAGTGGATTTTCTGTGTCCGTAGGTTATTCCAGACTGACAGGCTTGATTCTGAATAAATATATCAGCAGGAACTTCATGTAACTGGAAGGAGTACAGATTTTTTTTTCCCTGCTACTTAAACTCAGTTTATATTTGCTTGATAGATTTTGTTTCAAAATTCCTTTGCCTACATAAAATTGTGTTATATGGATGATATAAATAATACCAGGTTATAATCATGAATTGTGATAATATGTAGCTTTTGTATTTTTAATGTGAATCAGAATTAACTTGCTACTCAACATGTTTTGTGCATCTTTGAAATATTTTATATGCAAATTAAGGTCATAACCATTACTTTCTCTGAACATACGAATTACAGTTACTGAGAAGCACAGTCTGTTACAGTGTGTTTTTAATAACCTGTATAAATCAGCTTCATGTTCGTGTCTGGAAGTGACTGCCAGGTACAGTTGAATGTACCCAACTAGCACTCTGAAAGACAGATGATCTAAAAGTATAGAAAAAACGGTGTTGGATATTTAAAGGTACATAGAAATCTTTGCATGTACACAGGAGCTTGGGCTATTTTGATATTTTGCATTAAAACCAAGATTACTTATAGGAAATTTATCTTTCTCTTTAAAGATGGTAGCCAAGGGTTTTGGGAAACTCAGTCCTGCCTGGTAGCAAGGAGTTATTTTGCACACAAAATAGGCCTTTGGCAGGGGGTGTCCTACAAATGAAAGAGCTCCAAGATTTCCCAAAATGGTGTCATAACATCCCGAGGCAGCGGAGCCCATCCTGGGCCTGTGTTTGAGAGTCTTTGCACCTGCCTCTGGACATGGGCCAGCCAGCAGTGTTTGGGTCTTGGTGTGCTGGTGCAGGTGCATCGCCTTCCCAGGGTCCTGCACCATTCTCTTCGCTGATCTTCATGGCGCATTTGCACACACACACACACTCATGCCCCCACAGAACCCACACACGTTCCCCAAGCTAATGCAGGCTTATCAACACCCATTTTATCTTTTGGGACCCTGTATCTGTAGTTCACTTATCCAAGGGCACATGAGATGTGGATCGCAAAAAAGAAGGTCTCTCCTTAGCGTGTTTGATTGTTAGTAAAAGAGGGAGGTGGGTCTGGATGAAACAATCAAGCAGCTACAACCTCCCTGGCTTCAACATGTTATCTTTAGTATTCTTGGGGGTTGCTGAGAGTCTGCTGGGATATGGCAGGTCTCTGTTACTGCACAGGGCTTCCTTTCCAGCTCATGGGCACACATATGCATGCACACACGTGCCCAGTTCTCCTGTCTCTCTGAAACTGTTAGCAACATGCCTTTTCTATTATAGCTACCAGCCTCCTTTCCTCATCATCAGCTCATTGGACTGTCCAGGTACCACAAGGTGATCTGCTGCCTAGCCACTAACGTACCTGGACAAAACTTTGTTTTCTTGGTTTGGCCATTTTCTGTTCAGTGCATTGGCTGTGTGGAATGATTCAGCTATTACTGATTCCTACTAACCTGCTCAGCCAGCCCAGACATGCAGAATCCATTCATCTGGCTCCTTAGCACAAGGAACATTAAACAGGAGTGCAATAAAAGACATAAGAGGTAAAGATAGGGACAGTTCCAAAAAGTTAAGCTGGAATTAAATGTTTGGTAGGCAAACTTAGTGAATTCTCATAGAAAGTAGGTTTTCCCTTTCCTCTAGTACTCATGCTTTGTTCTTTCAGAATAATACAGCAGCCTGACAAACAATGACTTGGCTTTTCTGATTCAATGTTTTCAGCTACCAGCCGATTCCAGAAGATGTTCTTCTCCATGCATTTGAGGTCTGTACCAAAATACTCAAGTACCTAAATGCTGCAGAGAAGTTGATGATTCTTGATTCAGTATTGTTAAGCTTTATTCTTTTTCTTTAAAGGCTTTGGATGAGAATAAATGTGGATATATTACTAAAGAGGAGCTGATCAAATATATGACTGAAGAAGGTAACATGGCTTTTGTAACATCAGTATTTAAGTAAATAAACATTACATGTGCATATGGCACCTTGAGATCCTTGTTCTACGTGCCAAAACTTGCAGGAGTAGATACATGGTCTTCAAACAAGACTGTTGCTGTGATGAGTGGCTGCAGACCAGAACATTGCACTGGTGAATAATGCAGGGAAAGAACATATATCTGCCTGCTTGCAGACGTTATAAGATAGAGATTATTATGATTAAGGGTCATCATTCAACCCTGTATGGATATTTTATGACTCTCCACATCTCTCTGCTTCCTTAGGTCATGACTCTTTTTCTGTCCTCTTGTAAAACCGTAGCTTAGGTTTCCAGATGTTTCAGTTAGTTTCATTGCTTATTCATTCCTACATTATCTTGATCTTAATTCTGGTGCTGTACACAAACAAAGAGATTCAAAGACCAGATTTAAGTTGTATTTCATGTAATCCTCAGTATCCCTTGAGTAGCTACTTTTCTTGCATGACTGACTCATGTCTGCCTGCCTCAAGTACAAAATGATGTGCAGGCTCTGTGCAAGACCTGTCCTCAGATGGGGACCTTGTTCTCAAGGAAGGATGCAGTAGGCCATCAGCAGTTTGAAGCTCCTAAAAGAGAAAAACCAGAAGCCTTTCATGATGTAAATAGAAGTGAAAGGCTAGCTAAAGGATAGAGAATAATTCTAATGTACACATATGAAGAATTCACTCTGGTAGAAAGGGTTGTTTTCAAATCCCTGTGGCAGAGTGGAACAGTTGGAGTCTGTGAACTATAAAGAGACCAGAAGATCCAGGCCCTTTGTCTCATTTCCTTTAGACCATCTCACATGGTGTGCAGGACTTACACTGGAAAAAGTGAGGGCATGGGATCCTTCTTATTTCTCTGTCTCTCCTCTGTGTGAGGACCAAAAAGAGATCCTTGCAAGGGAAAAGTGGTATCATATGTCAGCCCTGAGAAAAATGCTTATCAAGACAAAGTGCTTTTCTCTGCTATCTTTCAGGTGAGCCCTTTACTCAGGAAGAAATGGAGGACATGCTCTCCAGTGCTCTAGATCCAGAAACAAATACTGTTTGCTACAGAGACTACATTTCCAGGTTGATAGTAGATGAAGCTTAAGATCTTCCCCTTCGGTGTTTGAGATGCCTCTTGGTAACAGCAGTGTGGCTTGGCAGTTTGTTGAAATGTGTAGTTTGTGACCTTGTGCTTATAATTAAAATAAAATCTGTGTAGCTATATTTCCATGGCTTCTGCATTCACACCTGGAAAAAGAGCTCTTGACAGAAATACTGTGTAAGGTCTGGAAAAGAAATCACGGAATTGGTTTGAAAAATAACAGGAAAAATAATGTTAACAGAGTCAAGAAATGACTTTACAGCTGCTTCTGAAAATGAGACCCATGAAAGAGGGTAATAAATAGGTATGTGAGTACCATAATATGACTTAAATTGTGAAGACTTGCTACTAAGATAAAGCTTTTCCATTTAAATGTCATGCTTAGTTGTGTTTAACTGATAAGACACCAGGTAGGTTACTCCTTTTGAAATAATATAATAGATAAAATAAACTTTCTAAAATTTCTAGTTTTTGTCAAATACATGTAGCAAATTGACCTGTACTGGTCAGTTCCATTTTATGTTACTCATCCACTGGCATATGATATTTTGCTTCCATGTTAAACATGCAGGTAACACTCAAACCAATGCTATAGTCAAATTTACAAGCAAAGCAATCCCTGTGAACATTTCTGTTACTATAGGCAATAAACAGTTCCCCTGTCATAACCAATTTCAAAGTCAGGAGCTTAAACTGTACAAAATTTGGGATTATAAAACTGGAATTTGATTTTTATAAAGGAGAGATTAGCATGATCTAAATGTGGTGATGTAAGCAAGCTGAAGGAGACAGTTTTTTAATTGTCTTTGTATTTCTCAAAGCCAAGTTGTCTTTCACTGGTATTCTCTTAAACAGGGAGGCGACAAGGAGTTAATGGAGGTAAACAACATTTGCCCAGCTCTGTGCTGGGTTTCCACTGGAGAACCACTGCTGCACTGGTCCTAACTCATTTACTGGGTATTCCATTTCTTTGTCTCTTAAGAATGAAAAACAAAGGTAATCATTAGTGTTACAATGTGTGAAGGTACAGGTTTTTGAGGATTAAAGCAAGAGGCCCATTAAGAAAATATGTTTTTATTAGCCTTCTTCAGTCTCTCTCTGTAAGGTGAAATTATTTTCCCTAGATGAATCCTTCCTCCATTTGGTGTAGTGGGTGTTGCACTGGATCTCTAACACAATGCAGGTTTCATTCATATTCTGCAGCCTGGGAGTCACTGTCAGATGTCAGCGGGAAGATGCTTATGTCAGGAAATCATTTCAAAGCTCACAGTGCTCCAGAGAGCACGATGTGCTTCCAGTGGTGCTGCCCCACAGGCCACCTCAGCTGCTGCTGCATCAAATCAGGATGCACGATTCATAGTGCAGATAGATAGGAACTTAACAGATATCCTTTGATGACGTATAATTTGTTATCCTGCAGGCCTCAAAAGCAAGGGGAGAGGGTGTTCTGGCATGTAAAAAGTGGGATCGTGTCTGAATTTATCGTACAGCAACTCCTCTTGCCCCATCTTATACCTGTCCCCAAGAAAGATACATGCAAATAGAACAGATAAAAGCAAGTTGGCAGTCTTCACTTTGGGTATAAGTGATGAAATTCCATGGCTTGGAGAGTTTCCAAACTGGGGGAGAAGGAAGTGTCAAGAACCAAGCTCAGACTCTGTAGGATCCTAAAAGCTGAGTGCTCCCTGCCAGCTGGGATCTCATAGCAGTGATGGTACCGGCTGGGGAAGGAGCTGCCCCACAGGTCCCCCCAGAATTGGCTGTGCAGTGCTGCACGTGACTGTTCCTTTGCCCTTGTCTTTCAAGACTCGCCAGCCTATGCCATGCCCCCCTTTCACCACATGGTGATGGTGAGCTGCTGAGGGGGATACTTCAGCGCCCCTGAGGATGGGCTCTCTGAGTGCCCTGCATCTCTATGCTCCCTGGGGAACATGGTCCTGTACCCTAAGGGTAGGAGAGGTCCCAGACTTAAGGAACCATTTTGCTCTAACTAAAAAAAAACATCTTTTTTTTTCTTCTAAATTTGAAGTAAAAACAAATTACTTTGTCCTCATCTTTGAGGCGGACAAACTAAAGTTCAGCTGTGCTGCTGAGTGGTCTTGAGCTGTCTCTTGGTACATGCCTCTCCTTGCTGGCTGTTTTGCTTCTTCCCTCAAGATCAGGAACCAAGATAAGAGAGCGAATTGCACTGGGAAGCCTCTGGGGAAGAAGCAGCCTAGCACCTGGACTGAATGCACACAGGGAAACAGAGCTGAGGCTTTGAAGAAACCCGGGAAATCAGAGGCTTTTTGACCTAGTTGAAGGAGGGAAAGGGAAGGGGACTCATTACCCAGGCATAAAAAAAAAGAAAATTAAAAGAAAAAGAAGAAATCAAAGAAGTAAGTGCTGGAAAATGGATACAGATGTGACTAAATCAGCAGGCTGTTTACATCACTACTGCCAGTTGTAGGCTGGACAAGACTTTACTTGTTTAAAACTTTAGGTAGGTTCAGCTGTGTCAGGGCATACCTGGTATCTAGTGGAGACCTTCTCCTCTTACTGGTACTGTGGAGAAATTACTCCAGCTGCTGAACTTGCATTCGATAGTCCAGGTAATAATGTTGCTTCTCGTTTCCCTCATCAGGTTTGGAACTGCTTCTTCAAAACTCTCTCCTGTCTGCTAGTGACAGCCCCGTTTGTATTACACCTGAAGGCTTTGATGCTTTCCCACTGCAACGCATACCAACATGGTCTTCACAGTTCTTTTAGACTCTCCCCCTAACTGTGGGCAGAAATAGAAGCTGCAGGCCTTCCTCCACCAAAATACTAAAGGGCCAGCATCAGACCTCAGGCTGCAGGAAAGGAATTGGGCTGTTAACACACCTCTGCACCTCCACCTGTATTTCACAGAGAAAAGAGCCCGCCTGTTCAGGCAACAAGAATTTGCCATATTTTTCCTTCTTTCTCTTCTTTCAGTCTGTCTTTTCCCTTGGTTCTCTTACACCCTGTTTAATTAATCCAGCTGCATGATAACCTGTGAGGGTTGAAAACAGAAGAGTTTTGCTCTGCCTCATCATCTGCTGATGCCCTCCTGCTTGCTCTGACAGCAATTACTACGACAAAATCAGCTGCCCATATCAGGGTGTCATTTATCAGCAGATCTAGGCTTGCTGCTGCTGGAATCAGCACTGGCAAAGCTCTCATCCCAGCTAAGGGGAAGAACCTGGGCCTGCGGTTTCAGGGGGGGAGGTGGTGGGACCCGGAGTTCAGCAGAGGCTGGGGTGGGGATGGGAAGCTAGGATGTTTTGGGGATGGGAAGCTAGGATGTTTTAAGTCCTATATTATACTGTTACTGTGTAAAAGGGGGAGTGTAGTTCCAACAGTATGGCACCAGGCTGGCAGTCAGGTTCACTCTAGACTTTGTGAGAGGTATTGGGTAAGTCATATAATCTCCTTAGCAGAGCTTTGCATGAATAAAGTCAGAGTAATTATAAGGAATCGGAGACGGGCAGTATCTGTCCTGCCTACCCGGACTGTTAACTTCTGAATCACTAACTCTGATGTTTGCACAGTGTCTGGTACTCTGATGTTCTGATGAAAATCAGTACCTACAGACCTCCTTGTCACACAATTAATAAAGTTTTCAGCCTTCAAGTCTTTAGTTCCAGACTCTACGTTCAGGTTGCAACTTCAGGTCAGTCTACGGCATGTATGTTTGTTTTTCACTGAACAGAACTCTCTTTCCTAGTGTCTCAATGCCATGATAGGTTTGATCATGAAACTAACTATTGGAACATCTGGTCTTATTGTTGGAAGTTTTTTTTCTTAAGGCAGGTCAGTACTAGGCATACTGATTTAAAAGCTAAATAAAGATGTAGGTTGAAACAAAGCAGATTCTCCTCTTTAACCCATTTTGAGTCCCTGGGGCTACTACTTGGCTTAGTATAGTTCTGAAAGCCAAGAAAATGTTATTCATTATGCTCAAAAGATTGATCACAGCTTTTATATCCTAAGGCCCAAATCCTGAAGTTCTTATTCAGACAGAGCTCCCATTGACTTCAAAGGGAGTTCTGTCTGCAGAAGAGCTTCAGAAACAGCGATGTACTGGCTCACAGGGCACTGTAAAAACCTTTTAGTCTCTTTAGATGAAGCCTGATCTGTGGAAGATCTAACAGAGATGTACAACCAGCGTGCAAGTTGTGTCACTGAAATGACCAAACCTGTAAAGCCATGGGGTTAGGTAGTTAACCCTTGTCTACAGTAATGCAAGCAAGCAAGATTCAGCAAGAGTCAGCAGGCAGAACTTTTCCATATTGTTTGGAGTAAAAAAAGTAAAATCTAGGCATGCAACTGCATGGAGGCTTACAGTTAACCTCTTCCTGCCAGTATCTTGGAAACACTGCAGCCTTAAACACACACACATGTTGCTTCTGTGATTTTACATACTAGAACTATTCCTTTTACCCTGGATTCTAAATATTCCTTTTTAGAAACCCTTTTAGAACAGGCTTCTCTGTTGCAAATACCTGCCTACATGATAGCATGAAAGAAGATGTTCCAGGTAGAGGAAAGCCTTCGAATATTTGCTGCCAACAGTAGTCTCTTTCCTGTCAAGATAAAAGCATCCTTCAGTGCAGAATGGGTCCTAGGCTTTGCTTTATGGTCTGCAGCCATGTCTTCCCCTAGATACCAGTCTGGTGATTAAAACAACCAGAGTGGAGTTCTCAGGTTTCGTAGAGGTGTGATTTTTGGAGCTGGTAATGCAAGAATTTGAAGCTAGCTAAGCTACATGTGCAAGTTGTCCAAGTTTTATGCATTACAATAGTTTAGGTTTTACAGTAATGCAATACTGAGGATGTGGTATGGTCCAGATGGAAACGAGTGGCAAAGACTGAAATTTATCTTCATTTTAATTTGTAGTAGCATGGCCAAGAAAAACTCAGTAGTTCAACATTAAGGACAACTTTGCTGAAATGCCTATTTGCATGGTGAAGTTGCAAGCAATATTGCAGAGACAAAACTAACAACACCCCTACTCCACCCCCAATGTAGCCAGCTTTCATGTGGTGTTCCGTTTTTGCCTTGGGAAGTAATGCCATTCTTCAGAGCTCCCCCAAACACAGAGATGCATTCAAATTCAACTCAAATTTGATGGGAAACCGAGAACCTGTCTCTAGTTTTTTGAGCTTCATCAGAATTGCTGAGGTAGTTTGTTCAGCCAAATACCTAGTTTGTTCAGTTTTACCTTCAACTGTTGACATCATCAGGGGAGAAGTTCCTGAAAAAGTCATGTAACTAGGAGTGGGAAGAAGACTGCTCCAAAGGGCCCAACCCATTTCTAGAAAGAGAGAAGAAAGAAAAGCTCCATTGCTTCACCAGAGCCACAGTTTGTTGACTTCAGGATATGTTAAGAAGCTCAAGTTAGCTGCTATTCAGTTCACAGAGGCTGGCCTGAGCCTGAGGCTCAGCTGTTTGAACTTGGTTTATTTCCACTGGTAGTTTCCTCTGGCATCTCCTCATCTGAAGGCACAATGTGGTGCTGCTGTCCTTTTTATTACAGTAGCACTATGAAGCTCAGATAAGCAATAGTGTGAACTCTAAAAAACCCCAACTCTCTAAGAATATCTGTGATGAAAAGCAGGGGACACATGGAGTACCTCCAGTTACGTACTCTTTTTATAGTTATTTAATTACAGTGTTTTACAGCTTACAGAAACAAGCTATGAGTTTCCTGTGTTGCTCCTTTGCCAAGACAGGTTTCTTTTTGATGTCATACCAAAGTACATATCCTGAAAGCATCTGTAAAAATGCACTGGAAACTGAGGGAAAAGGAACTGTTGAAGGTGTGTAAGCATGAGTTTTACACTGATGTGAAGAGGTTCTTCCATTTAATTTCCCACTGGCAGTATGGTGTTGATTTCTCACAGAAATCTCGTGGCTTCACGGGGTAGAAATGTGTCCTTTGGATTTTCTCATATAAATGACAAACTCCCCCCCTCTGTCTTCCAAACCATGAAGGGATGCAGTGTCTTTTGGCAAAGTAGTATAATATGAGATGCACTTGTTGGTGAGATCTCTGCTTTCTTCTTATGAAATGCACCAACTCTCCAGCATAACACAGTGGATTAGTTGGGGTAGGGCATCTTCCCCAGGAACTTACTCTTTAAAACAGGTGAACAGGGACAGTAGCTGGCACTGCTCCAGAAAAAGGAGTAAGAGATAAAACTCTTCATATGGACTTTTGTAATCGCCAAGGGCATGTTCTGTCTGGCAGAGATGATTTAGCAATACCCACTGAGAGGATGAGTTCCAGCAGGCAGAGAGGAATAATGTTAACTCTTACTTTGGATGGAGTAGCAGTATTTTAAGAAGGTATTCTCACAAGCCCTGTATCCTTATTTCAGAACCTGACCACTTGGTATTGAGGGGAAAGGACCATTTAAAAGTTCTAAGAATGGTCTGTATCTGCAGCCATCAGTCCCTAACTGTGGAATAACACAGGCACTTTGTAAGCCATGCTAGCTAGCCTCCGAGAGCCAGAAAGCATTGCTCCCACAGGAGGCAAAGTCAGCTGGAAGCATACTGCTATAAAGCGAAGAGAAAGGCTGTTCTTCTGTTTGCTCAAGATAACACAGAGGTTGAACATCATTGCTTACTCCCTGCCCATTCTTACTAGGTAACCAAAGGCTTTGCAGTGTTGCAGTCACAAGGGGGAAATGAACTGCAGACACTTGGGACAAACACAGAATTTGAAAAAAATACAAATAGATGTGTTGAACCCATACACCTGTTAGATGCAAGTCCGTAGCCAAGAGAGCTAATGTCAATTATGCTCTGTACTTTTATATGCCTACAAAAAGGTGAGCTGAGGAAAAAGTTTCTTCATATACAAATCAAGATGGGAAGACCAATTCAGTGACAAGGACTTGCTGACTAGGGTCCCTACAAAACAGGAAGAACCAACACCTGCATTCAAAGAGTGAGACAGACAGAGAAACAGTGGCTGCCTGGGCTAATATGAAAACTTCAAGAGATCAATAACCATGGAAACCTCAGTAAAAGGAATGTGTCTTCAAGGAAAAGAAGAGAGAGGAAGAAATGAGAACTTCAGAGGTAAAACCACATTTATTCCCCTCGCCAGAGATGGTCGTGGTACAAACAGTTGGTATATTTAGACAAAATATGTCCTCACTGGCACCTATGAGAAACTATTTGGTGCAAAATTTTTGTACTATCTCTTTTATAGAGTGGTCACATTTCTGCCTTTGTGAAGGCCTTAGTTTTA
This sequence comes from Zapornia atra, assembly GCA_013400835.1. Classification (NCBI taxonomy): domain Eukaryota; kingdom Metazoa; phylum Chordata; class Aves; order Gruiformes; family Rallidae; genus Zapornia; species Zapornia atra. Next base: position 57,816 of record VZTU01009564.1, read on the forward strand.
GAAGCCTATGGTCAAGCTCTTTCATTTAACCAAGAAATAGGAAATAATCTGCTTTCCTCACTTCTGGCAATTGCTTCAAAAATAGTTAAAACAATCTGAAAGTATGCAGCTCTGGAAGACCTCAGCATGCCTTTGTAACCATACTTAAGGTGTGTTTTACTGTCCCTTGCTAGAAGCCAAGTTCTGAGTATTGCTCTTCAAATATGATTCTTATTTCTGTAATCAGTGAGGTCTGTGAACTACACCATCAGAAACTACAGGTAAAGAATGATGGGGAAAAGACAAGAGCGTTTTCACACGCACAGAAGGCTTGCTTGGCCTTTCAGACAGCTGGCTGGGAACCAGCTCTGCGCACCGGTTAACGAACGTACCTGGAGAAGCAAGAGGAACTGCATTCATCACTGCTAAAATTTAACTTTGTAACGTACCTTTTGGCAATGAAAATTCATAGCGAGGATAATAGAAAGGGCAACAGAGGAACATTCTTCCCCCGTCTCTCCTGGAATTACCTGCTGTTTGTCCAGCACTCATGTGCACCCAGCCGAGACCAGCAAGCTCACTTTGCTTTTGTTCTGCCCTGAACCACATACAAACCGCACGGTAAAACTCTTGCGCTAAACTTCTGCTCTGCCAGTGGGATCTTTAAGCCTTGCACTGTTTGTTTAAGAACAACAGATAAGATTCTGTTTGCAGGGCATTTCTCAGGCAGTTGGTGGATTAAATAAATTTGCTCAGAAATTTGTTGAGAAGGAATTGGTCTCTGAGCGCTGCGTATAACTGAGCTACAAGTATGATTTGCACAGGTGCTTTCTGGCCCTTTAATACCTGTCCTGTTGAATGCAGAATTGGGCTATTGCTGCTGGGACCTGTATATTAGGAATAGAGGGAGAGTGCCCATACCATTTTGGTTGTTGTGTCTCTAACCAGCATCAGTGTGCACAAGTGCAAATTATGGGAATCACAAGGTGTTTGACTAGCATTCTAATCTAATGGGTTGTTGTGAAGTCTGTGCCTTGCTAGGGGAATTTACTGGAGACAAAAGCTGTACCAGAGGCAATCTGGAACACAGTTAAGCTACCCAGTGTCATGGTATTGTGTAGGTCTCTCATTGCTCTAAAAACTGCAACCCCTAGTACTTCCTTTGAGTTGTCTTTGCCTGTCTTGATTCCTGGAATGTGCCAGAGTCATGCCCTTAGGGAACCAACAGTACCTAACTGCTCTCTCATCTTCTCCTACATGTCCTCACACTGCTCCATCCGAAGACGTCATTTCCTGCACTGAGAGTTCAGGGTGCAGGCTGGGTCTTTTCAGCAGTACTTGGATGGGTCAGAAGTTCATATGGGAGAGCAAACTTGGACTGCTGTCTTCCTCCTCCTGGAGAGATTGCCTCATTCTGCAAGGGTTCTGGTGGCGTCAGCAGCATATTTTGGATGCCTGCTGATGACAGAAATCTGTAGATCCGTCACGCACTGCTACGTGCACAGATGAGAAATGGTTTCCATTTTTGCTGAACAGCCCTTTAACTGCTCATTCATTGAGAATCCATGTTCCACTTTCCCTGCATGGGCTGTGGTTGCCAATCTAGTCTGTGGGTCAAAGGGAGTTATTTCCTTGTAAGCAGAGTTTGTTAAGATTGATTCTTCATATTTATTCCCCTTACTGACATCTTCCAAGACCCTAAAAAGAAGTCGTGCCTGAGAAGGAAGAGAGCTAGTCCAGACTTTTTCTTGCAACAGATGCGATGTCGAGGTGCACCAGCAAACAAATCTAAGATGCCACATCCTGGCACCAACCACTTGACAGAGTGAATGAGAAAATGCAGACACTGCTTAAAAGTATGGAACTTCTTGCCTGCTTGAAGAAGGCATGCAGAAAAGTTTCAGGATTAGTTTTGAGCTCCATGGAAAAAGTCTTTGTGGTTGTGATGTATGCAAATTATCCTCATTTATGAAGACAAGTTGTTAAGGTTCTTGAGTTTTAAGGGTTGCTGTTACCAGTATGTGGACAAAGTTTGGAGAGAGATCTTGGATATACAGGATGCTTGGTTCAGTTGGAAAACTAACTTAATTTATGTAATCCATTAACAAACACCTCTTTGGCCTGTTTGCTCAATGGAATCTGATTTGACCATTATTCAAGACTGGTTTACAGAACCATTACTGGTAATATGTATAATTAAGAGACTGGAAAGAAACTACTGTAAGTATGTATGATGATTTCTTGTTTCACTTCGTAAAGTTTTAATATCTCCTTAGTAAGTCTGAATAGAACACTAATGTCTAATTAACCCCAGGTTTGTTTCATTAGTGTGCTGTCAACAAAATGAGCAATAGGTGTCCAGGCAGGTGGGTAGCCTTTGTACTAAGCAGTTCATCTTAAGGGTGATGTGCATGTAGTGATGTGAGGAGGGGCAATGGTTTTAAACTAGAGCAGAGTAGGTTTAGATTGGACATTAGGAAGAAGTTTTTCACTATGAGGGTGGTAAAACACTGGAAGAGATTGCCCAGAGAAGTGGTGGAGGCCTCATCCCTGGAGACAGACAAGGTCAGGCTTGTTGAAGCTCCGAGCAACCTGATCTAGTTAAAGATGTCCCTGCTCACTGCAGGGGTGTTGGACTAGATGACCTTTAAAGGTTCCTTCCAACCTAACACATTCTGTGGTTTTCTTTCAACACAGAAAATGGTGGACAGAGAGATGCACTATAAGATGCACTATAAGAAACACGTATGCACACCTTTTTCCAGACTCCTGAATGTCACCAGGACCTTCCCATGAAGAAGCCTACAAACGTGTAACCTTCACTTTATTGTAATTATTTGTACATTATTATTTGCACAGCAATTAGTAGTTCTAAAGTTGCCATTTTGCCCTAGCTGCCCATTCTTTGACTTGAATTATATGTAGTAATTTTTTCTTGCTGGTTTGCCAGAGACTCATTCAACAAAGCCTCTTCACTGCACATAGACCGCCACCTGATTAGTTACCATCTGAGCAGCATCCTAAACCACTTCCTTAAAAGGTTACAACCTTCCTTTTGAAGTCCAAGAAATTTTGTTCCAGCCAAGCATGTGAAAGAATGTGAGCAACTGAACAAACATGATATGCACAGAAAAAAGGTAGGCCAGTTGCCTGCACTTCTCAGCCAAGGATGTTTGCTTTACAGGTAATTCTGAGAGCCATCTTCCTGACGCATTGACCTGTGCAAGTGAAAGTTTCACTCCTTGGAGAACAAGATAGGCTGTATCTCCATGCAGGTTTTCTGAATGCAGCTTCACAGATGTGTGACGTGTAGTGGGACCATTTACACTTTAGAAACTTTGGTGATACTCTTTACGGATCCTCTGGAGCTCTTGTCATACTTTTTAGCAATAATTTTTTTTTCCCCCTGTGATAAATACATCAGCTGGAAGCCCAAAGAAGATGAAGATTCTCTAAATGATAGAACCTTACATACATTCCTCTCTAGAGGGTGATCCTTACATCAACTCTCATCACCATCCTGAGGCAGAGTGCCACCTTTCCTAGGAAAAAAAAGTCAAAATCACTACATTGTTCCTTTTCTGTTTTACAAAGGCCTAGCATGCTATGGAAACACTCCATTTATCTTGAGCTCTTCCACTCACTGGTACTGGATTGTTCATTGGTGTGTAAACAGCCTCAAAACCCCATGCCTCCCAGACTTGCAGTATGTCCTCCACCTAGCAAAGACCCCATCATCATACAGACTAAAGTGTAAATAACACGGGGACAAACACCAGCGTCCCACCACCAACACCACAGGTCAATACAACACCCAAGCCTTCGTGATCCAAAAAGCATCCTCTCCCTGGGCTGCAGGGGACAAGTGAGGCATACCTACTCCTCACCCAGAGCACTGGCCTCACAGCGTTCCTCTGAGGAGTAGGTATGCCTCACTTGTCCCCTGCTCTGACACTCCAGAGCTGTGCTACCAGGTTCTCAACATCCCCCAATGGACAGACACAAAAACTGCCATCCTCTGGGTCCAGTTGTAAATCCCCCTGGACTCTGCCAGCGGGTTACTCATGTCGTCAGAGCAGGAGAGCAGGAGTAAGCTGGAGGTATTGCACCATTCACTGTGCTCGACAGGGAAGGGCAAACTGAGCAGCTCTCTACCTTACTTGGCCACTGACCTGTGTCCAACAGGAGGTGCCAGACCCAGCTCTGCCTCCCCAGCTGCCAGCAAGCTGATGAATACAGGGATACAGGGACCACACTGTGACTTTGAAGGCAATGTCAAACTAAAGGCAGGTAACAAAGAGGTATGAGGGAAATGGCTGGCAGATAAGCCAGTCATCAGTCCTCTGCAGCTGCTTTATAAAGAATATAATCAGCACGGAATGATGAACAGCAAAAAGAGAAAAATGGAGCATTAAAAACTTTGGAAATCTGCATGCTGTAACGTTCACTTTTAACCCCGTACTCGGTGATTAAAGAAATGTACGAAATGTTTGAAAAGGAGTTGAAAAAGAGTTTCAGATGAAAGAGATGCTCACAGATGCAGAGTGCCTACGCTTACAAAAATCTCAGGAACAGACTGGGGCGAGACTTCTGACGTAGCTTATCATGACTGTAATTCTCTGTTGTTTGAGCACTGAGTTGAATTCCTTCTCCTCAGGAGAGCTGAGGGGCAGAAAAGAAATGCCTGCTGCCTTTTATATAGTGTTTCATTTAAAGCGTTTACACATTCAAGACTATGATAGACTGGTGCCTGTGATGTCAGCACTGTTGCTGATCCATACTGCTATAAATTACTCCTCCAACAAGAAAGGATGCAGCATAGAAATGTGATGACATAAATGCTTCGCTGTTTGTTTCTCCAGGGTTCCCTTTGCAGCTTGCTCTGTTACCTCCACTTACCTCCTTCCACGCCATCTGCGCTGCTGCCCCGTGGCCCTGGCTCCTAGGGCGAAGCAGGCACACACACTGCACTTTGTGCTTGCTACCCCCTGGCAGCCCCTTTGCTCGTTTTCTCCCATTGGCACACACTGGCCTATATTCCTCTTGTTATTACCGTTATTTGTTAATACCAGGAGTAACATCTTCTCCCCTCTTCTGTTGAAAGATTATGGAGGATAATTATTTTGGAAGACACGTTTTTCCTTGGGCCCTGAGGCAGTTAAGAGAATCTTTGAAGAATGTTTAAAAGAAATCCTTTGCCCTCTAATATCTTCAGCTGCTGTCCCTGTGCTGAGGGAGGATTGCTAGCAGTGTGCCAGAGCCAGGCTCTAGCAGTTCAGGCTGCCATGGGAGCCTCGGCTTCCATCACAACCCCACCAATGCCAGGCAGGTAATGCTAAAGCATTACCCTGGATGTGGCTCCAGCAAGCCCAGAACAGCAAGGAGCTGATGGCCTTTCCACATGCCTGCAGAGGCAAGCAGGACTTCTAGACAAGCAGCAGTTCTCATCTTTCTCCTTGAGAGCCTGTGACTCCGGCTGTTGTCACTCCAGTGTTTTCTTGCTCTGCTGCTGTTCTGTGTAAAATGTGTATTTCTTAGGGCTTGGTGCTTTGGCATCCACAGGCACTCCTGCTTTGTTCCACTTTTCAGGCTTGCCTTTAGTTCTGGAGTTGCAATGAATGCTTATTGTGCCTGAGTAAAAGAAAATGGGATTCTGTCTAATTTCTGTATTTGAATTTATGAACTTAACCAAAATTGGCTGCAGACTTGTTATTGCAATGCATCCCACTGCATAAAACTCCTGTAAACTTCTCCGTGCAGCCCTGTTCTGTGAGTATACATATGTGCATGACACCGCATCCTTTATTACTTGCAAAACACATATCAATATTGTATTAATAAGTAGGTATTGATTTTTACTGAGAACATAAAGATTTATGAAAGCAGGCAGTGCTCTGTGGCAGTAACTATGAAAGCAGTTTGTAGAAAATCTATTAAATATTTTACCTTTGAGGTACAGAAAAAAATTCCGCTCAAAGTAAACCCAAATAGTCAGCCCTTCATGGAAAATAGATTTCTGCACAGTATCAGGCAAGGGTGAGATTTAGAGGCAACTGGTTAGCAGCAAAGTGAGACTCTTTGTCCAAATTTGAACACAATTTATTTCCTTTTATGTTACTGAGAGATTCAAGGAGGCTGTCAGTGAAGCAGGGAAAGCACAGGCAAAACACCTGTGCCATGGCCCCCAAGGCAAAAGGGCTACACTGAGCAGACAGGGAGACATACCCCTGTCAGGCTGACACTAAGACTCTGCTGTTGTTTGGAGTAAGGAAATGTGTATTTACAGTGTACTGATGCAGATCTGCTGGTGACAGCAACAAGTAGAAGCTGTAATAGGGACCACTTAGGGAGTTCCCTGTCCGTGTTACACCACCCAGAACCGGCTGTTGGAGCAGAGAAGTACACATTTGCAAGAGTCAGTCTTTTTTTTAACGCTGATACACATGGTAAACCTTGGGAGTGATGCAGAAATTGTGCTCTGGCAAATACCTCAGCAGCCAGCTCCTGCAGAGGAAATGCCCAATGTTAGTTCTTGACGGTATCATATTCAACCGTTGTCAAGAGCCAAGTAGAGAGCCACACTCCAGAAGCAAGTATATCCCAGGTACTCTAAAAGGTGTGTTACCTTCCATATCAGAAGTACAAAGGCATGTGGTCTGTACAGCTGCTTTCCTCCTGAACTGCATGAGCTCCAAAATCCTGCAGGATATTCAGGCTGTGGGTACATGTGTTTGTGCTGTACAAAAGGACAGGGGACTTAATGTGCTCTTAACAGAGCCTTTTCCTGGGAAGGTCCTATGCTTTGGCAAGGGGATGAGAACAGGAACTGGAAAGGTTTTAGAGAATACACCAAACTGGGAAAGTTCTTGTGAATTTATTTGTGGGTCTTAATATTTAGCTGTTTCTATCTTTACAATTAATTCTTTGTCACTATTACTACAAATGCCTTCAATTTCCTCCCTGTCCCCCAACGGACTCCATCTCATTAATATGCAGCTTTAAGCAAGTATCCGAGCTGTCATGCATTTCAAATCTCCCCAAGGAAGCTTTTTAAAATTGTAAGTAAGACCTGATACTGAGACTTATTAGCACCAAACTTGGAAACGAAGATTCTGTGCAGGCAGTGATGACTCTTCAAGTTACAGTTGCTGTCACCTTTTTTATCCTGAGATTTATTATAAATGGGAATACCTCAAAGGATTTCTTTGATGCAACCAACATTTCCAGCTCTCACAAACTGCTGTTTATTGATAGAACTGGGCTTGTGCCAGCATCTCAGATTTGAGTGATGAAGTTGAACTTCTAGGTCAGATTTAATTGCGCCCATACTCAGAAGAAAACCACTGAAAGCAGCAGTGACATTACACCGCCACAAACGCCCCGCGGTGTGATGGAAAAACTGGAAGGTTGTGTACTAGCCAAAAGACAGGTCGCAACAGTCCCTAGAGGTGCAATATGTAGACTAAGATCAAAGTCCATCCTCCGTACTTTGAGACCAGCTTCTTGCTTGGACGTCTCTCTGATACTTATGCCTGCATCCAAGGCTTTGGCTCTCATCCACTTGCTTACAAATGTCTGAACAGCCCCATTTCTTTTCAGCTCTGTCTGGAACTAAGAATAACAATTAGTCTAACTTCTGAACTGCTAGCATAAATGACTTGCCAGGACTGAGGCTGAGGCAGGTTCCCATGACCACCAGTTACGGTAACAGCAGAAATGCGTAACTCAAAATTGAGAGGTAGCTATGGAGCTGCCTGTCATTGGCATGTTGGTCATTCTACTAATTGCCTTCCCTTGTGACATACAGAGCAGGAGGGGTTGTAAGGGGAACCCTTACCGACTTCCACACAGCTGAATCGAAAAAGAGGGAGAAAGCTCCACCTCAGTGCTTCCCAGACAGAAAGGTGTTAACCCAGAGAAAGGGTTCCTAGCAGAGCTCCCTGCTGAAGCGATACCATAGTGTCCTCTACTTTGGTCAGCACAAAATCACAGGGACTGGAAAGATTTTTTAGCAGTAAAATACCTCCAACTGGAGAGTTTGGAGTATCTCAGCTTTCAAAAATTCTCACAATTCAATAAAGCCTTTCTTGAATCACCAGAAATGTCAGTAAATGATGACACCTGTCAGGAGGGAGAGCTGATCCAACAGCAACAGAGCCATTGCCCAGTGACTTGGCCAATGGTCACTGAAGACTGCAAGTTGCAAGAGGAGCTAGCTCTCTCAGTGCCACCTTCTTAACTGTTCCCCCAAACCTGAGGTGAGAAAATGGAAATTTGCTATGGAGACTCTTCAGGCTCAAATGACAATTTCACTGTGTCATGAGGTCCTAACTTTGTGACTGGACATGTTCTTTCTCCTCTCCCGTCACAACCCTATTTCATGTCCAACCAACCTGAGCCATCAGCTGAGCAGCCCCGAGGCCCTGGGTGTGAACCCAGCTCATTCAGGTTACCGCTGGAGCCCTCCCCCAGCCGGGCAGCAGACAAGAACGACAGGAAGAGATGCCAGGCGGGCAGCAGCTGGTGAGAGCAGGCACCCCACCGCAGGCTCAGCTCTCTGGGGGAGTGGGGCACAGGTGAGCACACCCATAGGACCTGATACCCTCTCCCCGCTCCCGGGAGCAGTGGGGCAGAGAAACCGTGTCACTGAGCCGTGCCAGGGACATGTTGCATCCTAAAAACCCTAGGAGGCGTCCAACCCTGGATAAAGGCACTCCGTGTCACCCCCCTGCAGCC
>VZTU01009564.1:76798-106821 GCA_013400835.1 Zapornia atra
CCAACTGAGTATATAATAAGTGTCTAAGAACTGTGGTTATATCTCTTGTTTTGAAACCTGAAATAGAAAGCTAATTACTTTATTGGTACAGTTGTAAAACCTTGTAGCATCTGCAAACAGAATATATACTTGCTTATACTTTTTGCCCTCCACTTCCCTCTTTAGATGATATTACAGTATAGCCTAATAATTTTTTGATGAGAACGTTTTTGAGGTTTCTCCAAGTGAAAGCACAGACCAACACAAGATGCTTAGGGTGGGGAATGTTGACTGGACTGTTCCAAGCTTGAGATGGAGACTGTTCAAAAGATCCCTCAAGGAATGTCAAACAGTGAAAAGTGCTTTCATTCTGTAAGGTGAACTATTGCTAGTTATTTGTGAAACCAGCAAAGAAGCAGGGAGGGAAGAGAAAAGGTCTGGGTCTGAACCTTCCCAGTGTATTGACACACATGAAATTGTCCCTAGTGGCAGGTTTCTGACTTCAGCAAAACCAGCACGACTTCCTTTAGGCCCCAGTTCTGCCTGCCATATACTTCTAAACAGGGGATACCTGCATGTGTTGAAGGCAGGAGTCACATGTACTGTTTGGGACGAGCAGGGCTGAGAGACCCTGGCCCCACGTGGGTTTCCCAATGTGTGTTTTTGTTCTCTTTATATGAAGGTCATAAACTAACATCCCTGCAGGTCTCCTGTGTGAACACATGATGGTTGCTCCCTGCCTTAGCTCTTATCAAAATGCTAGACAGCTCAAACCCTTTCAATAGGGCTGCTTTCTAAACTCGGATCCTTTTGATTGAAAGGTCAGGGAGTGACTCGATGTGCTGTTACAGCAGCAGAGGCAAGGAGGCAGTGATCTCAGAGAGGTACTGATGAGAGCAGCACAGTGCATCCAGCTGTAACCTCAGCTGTAACTAGTACAGAGTATAGGGATTACTTTTTAATTACTTCACTAAAGACAAAGTAAAGGAAAATAGGATACCAGCTATACAAAAGAATCAGATTTAAGAAATTGATGTGTTCAATTGCAGCTCCAATTTATTGTTATGGTGTCACAATTCAATCTCTTTTGCTTGAAAGAGTACAGGGTAGTATCATTAAGCCACTTGACACTTCAACATTGGTGTGCTTAAAACTTACTGTAATCTTCAACTGTGTTTACTTTTAGTTTTTACAAAGACCTGCTATCCTGTTCAATCTGTACTACTAAATCGTATAGTCTATACTTAATCTTGCATTTCTTATAAAATATTTGCATTTTTTGAAAAGGAAGGAAAGAAAGTTTCAGTCTGAAGAACCCTTCAGAGTGTTTCTTCTTCTCAGCTGTCCTCTAAAACTGTAGTCTTTGTGGAAAAATAATAATAATAAAAATGATTGCAAAACATATTTAGTTTGAGACTTGAGGGAACTGATGGGGTATTAAATCAGGCTTCATTTACAATTAATGATGAAAACAGAAGTCTTCTCTCTCTTCAAAAGGAACTGGACAGTTCTGGATTCACATGAGTGAATCCTATGTTGGCATAAGACTTTGGTATTGCATGTTTATACTCATAGTGCCTTCCTCTTAAATAAAGTAGGGCTGAGACTGCTCACTTTGCTCTACAAGTTGAAGAAATTTACTTATGGGCCCTATGGTTCCTGCTTTGTTAGTGCAATTAATGATCTTTTTCAGTGGGTTTGGTGATTCAGAAAGTGTCAAAAGCCTTTTCTTTTTTTTTTTTGTTCTAGTAAAAAACATACTGCAAGCCAATGTGAGTGTGGCTCTGGGAAATGTTTTAAATTTGTTACTGGTGGTGTGTCAGAGGTGCTGTCTATGCTGGAGATAGGATGTCTGTATCCAGTGCAATGTGACTGGTGTAAAGCATCCATCCAGGCCTAGTGTCTATAGGAAAATCTTAAATTGGAAATGCAGTCCATGTAAGTGTGTTAGCTTCCAAGTTGCCTTTAAGTGGAACTTGCTTTATATGTATCTGTGGGGTTTTTTGCAAATATGTTTCGACCTGTAGATTTCCTGTGGTGTATTAATAACAAACATCTGTTGTAGCTTATATTTCACCATGCCCCTAAATAAGAACTACTTTCTGATAATTTTTTTGCACTTGAGTATTCACAACAGCTTCTGTATTCCACGGCCTTGCATGGGAACAAAATTCTACTTGCATAAATGTTCAGAGAAAAACAAAGGAAAGGAGAGGTTGACATTTTTATTTTTCTTTCTGCAGGGAAAAAAAAGTGAAGATTCACAGTAGTTCAGGCATTACAACTTGTTTGGAACTGTCTGAGCAGACCCACCTCAGCAGTGGAATTAATTGTCCCCAAGTTGTGCATGTTTCATTCCATCTCTCTCCTGCCCTAATAATTAACTGAAGAGAAATGAGAATTCAGGAATACAACCCCCAATTTCTGTGGGCCATTGTGTGGTCCTGTTGGGAATTGCCCACTCCTTTTATCAATAGGTATACTTGAAGGTATGTCAGCGATTCCTCTGGTGCTACTGCTGATTTTCCTTCTGGAGCCTCTTGCTAAAAGTGGGGTAGAACTTGGCCTTTGCATGTTTCTGTTCTGGCTCCTGTAAGAGTCACTGGGGCAAAAGTTTACCTTACTAAAGCTGACATTAGACTTGATGCCACTGAAGTTATTCAGGAGAACGGGCTTCTGCTTCTTAAGGGTAGTCTGGATGATTCTGTGCTGCTATTTCACTTGGACAGTTTTATTTTTCTGTGGCACTCTGCTAAATGAGCCCCTGACCTGTTAAGTGCCAAATGCTCAAAGAATTAGCTGTTTACGCCATCCACCTGATGGACTCCAGCAGAAAGCCTAGTGGGCAATAAGGCAGTCATGGCTTTAAGCAGGCGCTGCACAGCAAGAATAGAAGTCATTACTCTTCATTTCTCTATTAGTTTCACTGCTCATTTAATAGTGCTGGACAAAGAAAAACATTAATATCCTATTCAGCAGCCAAATGCACCAAATTTGGAGTTGTGACTCGTGTGTTTTCCTCTTTTCTAATGGCATCATTAAAATTTAACAAGTCCTCTAAATCACGTTAGTATTCCCAGGGTTAATATTGCTGAAATTGCTGGCAGTGTTCCCACAGGAAGAGTTAATAGTGGCTGAGGCTGTGTGGCTGGCATTTGCTGCTCGGAGGGAGGTGTTGGGACTGGAGAAGCCCTGGCACCAGAAAGGTACAATGAAGTCTTTGGTGACAGGGGTGTATCTGCAATACACATACATGTTCTCTCCTATTCACCTCTCCTTTTTCACTTCCTCCCCCCCTTTTCTCCCCCCACTAGTCTTAAACCTGTCGTTTCAGTTCATACCCGTTACGTTTCTAATGGAAGGAAATTCCTGACAATAAGCCTGCGTACATGAGAACCTAGCAGGAAGGCACACAAGTGTGCTAGTTGGTGTGAGTGTCAGATTTAAGAGATTGTTAGACTGTAGATGGCTTTTACTGGAGGTCGAGAAGGCTAACGGAGTGGGAGATGCAATTAAAGTGGTATTTGTTAGAAGGGAATAGCTAGCTGTCTGGACAGGCTGAGCGTGGGGAAATGATGGGTAGCTGGAAGGCCATTACTGATGGCTTTGTAAGCAGTTCTGCAGCATGGGTGGTAAGCCTAAATCCAGAGCTGCTCTTCTAGCATGTCAAATAAGACTTCCTTTTTTTTTTTCCCTGCATGTCAAATCCATTTTTGAATAATGAATTTGACAACAATTCTGAGGATTTTGATTTAGATTAAGAGGTAGGAAAAGTTATGGTGGGTAGGGAAGAAAAGAGACTTACTTAAGGGGAGCTTTTGGTTGCATGCCCCCATCACCATGAAAAGAAGGCTCTGAAACATTTTGCAAAGTTGTGTTTTGTTAAATCATTAGTCCAGTGTTCCTGCAAAGAGGCTGTTTGAAGAATGAGAGAGCGGAGACAGCTCATTGAAATTAACAGTTGGGATCTGGCTCTTGATGAGAGGTCTGATAATAACAAAAATCATTTCAGCATTGTTTTCCCCACTCTAATCATCTTTGATTGTTAGAGGTATTTGATCATCTCTCTCCTTTACCCTTTTCTTGGCTGAACTGTTGAGTGTTGGGCGTCAGTGTTAACACTTTTTAAAGTTTCAAGGGGTGAGGCTGGCAATTACAATAGATTTACAAAAACATTTTCGTGTCCTAATATATACAATTACTGTGAGAATAGGAAAGGAATGCTGCAAGGGTAAGTATGAGGCTTTGAGAGGAAGAAGATAGGCTACAGAGACAGAAATGAAGTGGGGAATGAAGTGTTCCTTGGTTGGTCCAGGCAGCAAAGCAACAGTTGCCTTCAGTTTAACGCCCTTCAGTATTTTTCATTCTGAAATTGGGTTGTGAAAGACTAATGTACTGGTGCATCCGGAGATGTAAGGATGTAACTAGATTTCCTTTCTTACATCTAATTTGTTTGCTTCTCTTTTGTTTACCAGTCACAAAGACCTATATGTTCCATACTGTCAATTTGAGACTTGGTATAAAATAGGCACTTAACCTGTTGCACTAATAGCTTCACCCAAAATAGCAAACAAATGACGTACAGCAGCTATGAACTCAGCCTGGCATCTCCTTTCCCAGTACCTGTGTCTGAAGGAAAAGAAAAGTTTGATTTCTAGATTAATTTGCATTCTTACAATGTTGAGTTTACCAATTCTGTCGTGTTATTATACTGGACGCTCTAAGAGCATGCTATTAAGTAGTAGTACTTGTACCAAATACTTTAAAAGCAGAAAAGACTTGAGGTGTGAGAGGAGAGCTAGAGGTGAGGGAGTTTAGGTGGGTGCTGAATGCACTGGCACTGATGGCTCTAAAGGAAGCACTTTACAGACTGAAGTGCTTTAAATTGCCAACCTTCTTTGTCAGTCCTGGTTACTTAGCTCTTTCTAGCTTGGTCTGCCACTGTCTTGCCTGTTTAATATTCCACTTAAGTATAACAAGAGATAAATTGTCCAAGATGCTTGTATCCTCCAGGAGCCAGCTCTGCTGATGTGAATACTTGTGTTAGGTGTTTATAAGCAATGAACTAAATGGGTATAAAGAGGAGGGGGAGAAGGGGAAAGAGAATGGTTGTGACTTCTCTTAATTTGCCGTTCTTTTTATCAGCAAAGGAAATAAATTCTGTCCCTTTCCTACTCCAAATGCATGCACTTTGGATAATAGGAATCGTTTCAATAAGCACACGCTGCAAAAGCCCAGATAAGGGCTGTTTCTGTGCCTGAAATATCAAGGACCAGTGTGCTGTGTGGGAAGCTGGTGTGGAATCATGCTGCCGAGGAAGCAGTGTGTAGTAATGCGCATGGGTGACACTGATAAATGGCTCCTCTAAGCAAGCATCTGCACCAAATTGTCAGACTGAGACTTCCCAGCATACCCTGGACCTCTGCATGAATGAAATCTCTGTTGTGCCGTTATTTACCCACCTCCATGTGAAATGAGAGGATAGGATTCATTGCTATGAATCTGCTCTCTTCATGTACATATACGTGTATGTGTGTATATATATCTTTTTCTGCCCTGCTTTATGCAGTAATGTCTGCAGAACTCCCAGTGTCCTCTCACTGATTAGCCATACAGCTTTTTGAAATGGGACAAAATGGCTTTCAGAGTAAAGGGCAGGTTATTTACTTCTGGAAACCTTAAATGAAGTGAGTTCTATGTATTCTGTTCTTTGGCCAGATACGTGTCCAATTAAGGTAAGTAATAAGCATGGTGTGGTTTTTTGTTGGTTTTTTTGTTGTGGTTGATTGTAGTAGAGGATGTGGTGACTGAGGAGGGGAAGGAAAGTGGGGGGTTTTTTTCCCCCTTTTCCTTTTTGAAGAATCATGTCTTCAAAGGGTGGTGAGACAGTCTGCAAATCTACTTTGCAGTGAAGTGAAGCCTGTCATCTCTTCCTTGTTACCACTAGACATCACTGATGCATGAAAAGAATCAGACTTGCTCTTTCCCTTTCTTCAGTACATTTTTTTTACTTCTTTGGGGTGATTTTCTAGAATAATTTGGTATTGAAACTGAAACTCTGGTAATTTAAGCTTTGATGGAAAGGTTTCTTGAGATCAGGGTAGTATTTCTGGCCAACCTAGAAGATTTATGTTTGGTAGTTAGTATATACTCCCAGTGTGTAAAGATCCAGATAAATTCCCTGCTCTTCCTAATTCCAGCCAATATGCCAAACCTCAGGGCACTGAGAAATGAGCTTTTCCAAGTTCAGCTGCAAGATTATAAAATGTTAACCTCTGACAGAGCAGTAGAAAGGTCACATTGTGTCCCCGAGCAGAAGGGCTTATGCACATGTAACTTGGTTCTAGAGTACACTAACAAGCACCTGGGCCAAAGCTTTCCTTCACTGGCAATGTAAATACATCCCATAGGGAGCCTGGGTGCACCTGGGGGGAGGTTGTATGTCCTGTCCCACCACCCTGCTGTGGTGTTGATGGCTGCTGGCAGTTGTCTGGTCCACCCTGCTGCTGCAGGTTTCTTAAATTGGTGCTTGACTATTGGAGCCCTCAGCTTCTTGCTGCCTTAGCCTTTGTCCTGAGGCTGTTTCAGTCTGTCTTGCTGGCTTTTTGTCAAAAGCTTTAATATTTGTTTGCTTGTGATACAGACTGGGACTTCCCCCTTAAAGTTTCCATAGCAAAATACCTTTTTTAATCACTCAGTGGAAGAGGGCAGATGCTCCCAGAGGTAGATTCAAGTAGTCTGTAACACTTAGATGCTCATGGAAGTCACAGACTTCACACAGTTGCAAATACTCACATCAATGTGCCCAGTGACTGGAATACATGCATAGATCTTACCTCAGTAAAATGTCTATTTCTGTTTTTACAGCTGAGGAGAGGAGATACAGAGCAGCTTCATGAATAGTTGTGTAAACCAGAATCCAGGTTTCTCACATGCTTGTGCTCTTGACTGATGGGCTCTTTTCTTTCTTGTCCATCTCATCCTGTAGCAGCTCTTGCATGCTGGTTCAGCATCAGCTCTTCTGACTCTGCAGAGGGGAAGAGGGGAGTTGTGGTTTGCATTTCAAAGCTGCCTGCCTGAAAGGGATCAGAATATAGCAGTTGAATATATGGTAACTAATTACCCAGTTATGACAAAAAGTCTTTTAGAAAGACCTTGACTTCTGATTCTCTCGTTGGTACCAGAAGCTGCCTGTTAGTTTAACAAAAAAAAAAAAAAGAGGAGAAATTGCTAATGGGGTTGAGTGGTTATTTTGCATTTCTTTTTCAAGAGTGTTTACTAATCCTTTATTTTTTCTCCTACCTTGGACAGTTCATCTCTATGAATAATTTAATTGTCCTTGCCTGTCTGCTGTTGTGAATGGCATGCTGTTAGGCACTCTGTATTCATGTGGCATTTGTTAATGTTTGTTTTGTATTCTGTCTGCCTCTCTGCCTTTCCAGAGATCAAATGAATGATGCAAGGCTTGACAACATATAAATGCTATTAAACTTTATCTGAAAGAACAGAAAAGGGGCCTTTGTAATTTCATTAGTGAGAACATTAATTGGAATAGATTGTTCGGTGTTTTTCTCGCCAGTGGAGAAATAACTGTTTATGAAACCATTTTTCTGCTTTTGAAAAGTTTGTCTTGAGAATATGCCTAGAATTTGTAAATAGCAATTTTTTTACTGGCTTGCATGATATCTCAAATGTGTTCCCTCTGTTTCCTGTCCCTAGATGTTCTTTGTTACTGTCATTATCCACCAGGTTTAAACACCAGTTTTCAGTTTTTAATTCTCTTCCTCTTCATGGAGGATTACGTTGCTTTAACTGCTCTTGTCAGGATGCTTGCCAAGCAAAGAAAAGCATCTGTAACTTTTTTTTTTGATTGCATCCTTTCTGATCCAAGCATAAGTATCATTAGAATTCCAAACACTCATTTAGATCTTGCCTGCAATCCTCACGACCCTCATGCTGAGACCCTGCCAGCAGGCAGAAAGCATACCCCGAGCTACGCTGTCATCTGAGGTTTTGCCAGGTAAATGTGAAACCAGGCTAATGCTTCACTGCAATTCTACAGGTATCTTGGGGATGAATGTCCCTTCTGAGAAAGCATGTTTTTTCTGAAGGATGAAGCTAATAGCAACTTTTGAGGTAACATTAAGACTTTTTTCATCATCCACAGCTCAGGAACATTTTGAGTGTGTGCTGCTGCTCTAACTGCCTCTGCTTTAGGCAGAGTTCCTCACAGTCTCTCAGCTGATGTTTAACTTCTTGTGCTGCTTCTGGTTCCTACCAGAGACCGCTATGTTTTGCTAGGCTTCACAAAACTGTTGCATAGCCTTGTAGGTAACAGGCTCTTTTGAAGTGCTTCTGATGCTTGGGTGCATGTAATGCAGAGGAGAGAAACTTTCTATAAAGCTGACCCCACTGTTGCTAGACAGCTGGATTGCAGGTACGTGCTTGCTTAGCTTGGCTGATGCCTTGGGAGTCTGGTCTTGGAGCTCTTGTTCCTGGATGTCAGCCAAGTGGCTGTGGGTTCTGAGACTGGTCATCATCTCTCCAGTGTCTCTCCAGGCAAGCATATTTGGAGACAGTTCTCACTGTGGGCACTGCTGGATGTGCTGCCTCTTCAAAATTGCTTGTTAGGCTGCCTTTAGTTTGAAACATCTGTGGCAACCTGTTATATACTGCTACAACACTGGTTTTGTGTCCGACCTCCAGTCGCATGCTGTGAGTGAGCTGAAGACCAACCTGGGGAATTAAGGTAGAAAATCTGCTGGAAACATTGCAGTGCATGTACAGTTAACTGGAAAACAAACTGTGTCCCCTGCACCAGACTCCATCTCTGGGTTTATTCTGGAAACTGTAGTGACTCTGGTGAAATTACAGGGTGTAAAATGAGGGTGAAATGTATCTGTAGGTGTTCCAGTCTTTGTTAGCAGCCTCTCCCCTCTGTCGGTGAAACAGCACTTCATTGTTTTCTGTTGGAGGATCCTGTCAGGCAGTCTGAGGTTTGTAAGAGCACTCAAAACATGGAGTTGCTAATCATCATATACTGTTGTTTCTCTTCCTGGAACCAACAAACACACTGTATATGTCTTTCCTTTAAAAAACAAAAAACCTAAACAAATTCTATGATGTTTTAACCTCTCTACCCTACTTTCTGCTTGCTCTTGATGGTTTTCTTTTCCCTAACTAATGACTCACCTGGATGGGATTGCTGCTGGTGCTGTGATGATAGCAATTAACTCTAGCCCTAAGGAAATGCCTTGCTGTGTTGCCTGGCAGCCAGGGTCGACAGGAGCTGGTAAAATGGAATGGAACAGACTTTACTTTTCCTTCACTTCAGTCTTGTTATTGATTAGCATGGAAAGCAACTTACTGTGAAAGATCTTGTTCAAGTTGGCTAAGATATTCCAAAATATGTTGCTTTGTTTTTCAGAGTTGGTGTAAATTCCTTACAACTTCTAGCAAACAGCAAATGTTTTGGTGGTTCTGTGCTTAAAGGAATTGAGAACTACAACTGGAATCACTGTCATAACAATTTTTTTCTGTATGTTCAACTCTATTTTATAGTGGTGTTTAGCCAAGCCTTAGTATTGTCTTTTATTTGGTGGTAGAGAATAATGAAAATAGAGTTTTGAGTGAAGTTAGAGCCTTGGGAATAGATTCTTGTCTTTAGCAAGCTTGCTCACACATTAATAACAGATGTGTAAGCAAGTTTTGAACACTGAACAAAATGGGAGCAAGCAGTGTGTTTGTAGGTATCTCAAAGCAGGCCTCACTCTGGGTACCAGGTGTTATCAAAGAGCACCTCTCAACTAACATCAGAGGTGATAATATGAACAAGCTGTCTGAATTGGGGTGGCATGGCACAATTAAAACTTTATAGGGCTAACTGCAGCCTCCTGAACTTGGCTGCAAGAGAGGAAAGGGAGGTCTGCCTACAAACACACACAGGGATAATAAAGATACAGTTTTGGGGTTTTTTTTTAACCCACATCACCCCTTTTAATCATTTTCCAAATATCAGCACAGATGGAAAATTCAAAGCAAGCTCTCAGATCCATTTCTGTGGGATTGGAAAGGTGTGTAGTACACCACTGCAGCTCCCCTGGGCTGGAGTCCTGACTGGTTCGATGGTAGACATTTTAGGTTGGGACTTGTGGAAGCTAGAGTCCAGCTTCCTTTTCAAAGCAGGGTGGACTTCAGTGTTACATCAGCTTGTTCTGGGACTTGTACAGTGAAATTGTGAGCACCTCCAAGGCAAGAGATTGTACAGCCTCTCTGAGCCCTTGTTGCCTTGCTTCTGCAGTCCTGTCCTCCCAAATGCACACTTCTGGCCCATCTCCTGTGCCAGCAGTTAGTTGCCTGACTTCATTGTGAGCTTGTTAGCCACTGGTACTAGGAAAACAGAGATCAGTGCATGAAATATTACTCTGTAGATCACACCTTGTCTCACCTATGTTCTCCTTCAGTCTGGAAATACTCATGTTTTCTAGAGCCAAGTGTCTACAACCAGATGAGTGATTAAGACATAAACTGCTCCTCTGATGTCGGGGTGTTTGTAAACGTTGTGACTACGTTTGGCCACAGGCAAATGATTTTTTTCCTTAGCCACAGTTTATGACTGTGTGATGAAAAAAATGTTCTCATAACTACAAGGAAAACTAAGCTGGCCTTCTCAGATATTACTGTCTTAGAACACTCCTGTTAGCATACCCTGCATTTTTTTGGTTGGTGATAGAAAAATGGGCAAAGATCCCAATTTCATTAACAGAATGCCTACCTTTAGAATTGATATGATGGCAGTGAATTTAGTATGGCAATACAGCGAGACAGGCAAGTATATTATTGATGGTAGTAACAGTCTAAATATAGTGTTTCATGTGCTACTTATGTGTGGCCATGAGTGACCGCTTGCGGTGACAAATAGTGGATTAAATAGCATCTAATCGAAGAAGGCTTATAAGAAGGGGAAAGGTGCTTGAAAACCGTAAGTGCATCTTACAAACACATCTGTGCTCCCCCTGTGCAGACTGAAAAGATGTGATTTAACCCTGCTGAGACTGAGGTGTTTATGCTGGGCTGTCCTGGTGTCTGTCTCCTTAACAGTCCGATGCAGAAAGCTTCTCTTCTGGTGCTGCACAATGTGGAGATCTTCTACCTTGAGCTGTTTTACCTAAATGGCAAAACAGTTTGCTGCAGGGTGCCCTGCTTTTGGGAGGGAGTGTGATATCAAATGCATGGGGCTGCTCTTGGTGCTCTGTTTCTGCTCAGCACAGGCAGGCAGCCGTTAAGCTCCCCTGAGACACATGCCTTATGTTCAGTGTTCTCCTTTGCCCCTGCCGTGCTGTGCCTATGAGCAAAGAGGAATATTTATCTGATGAATCAAGCGCTCTGCATCTGCATTGCAACAGAACAAATTCGAATTTGACTGAAGGCTTGCAATTACAAGAGAAATTAATCATAATTTCTTAAAATGCAGCCACTGAAAGTTTCTGGTTTATCCCTCTGGTGTTCAACAAGGCTGAAATCTGTGGGGTCCGAATTGTTAACTGAGAAGTATCAATGGCCTAGTGATTTACATTGAATATGGATGGATGTGTGTTGTGAAAGTCACAGGCTTTTGCTAAAGCACCATGAGAATGATTTAACTCCTCAGCGTTTTAATTACAAGGGGCTTACTGACAAAGCAACCTATTAGCCACAAAATAGCACATCCTGTTAATACCAGTTTCTCCCTGGCTTGTGATTTTATTGTGGCATGCCGCTGCACTTCTCAATTACATCCTGGGCACTTTATAGCACTTCAAAACTTAATTTTATTATGGCTCTCTGGTAGCCACAGACCTTAAGCTGATCTTGTGGTCCTGTGGGTCAAGATTTCTCTACCGAAGCTCATGGTGCTCCACTGATGCAGGGAGTAGGTGGGGTATGAAATTGGATTTTTGTCTCTTTATGGCTGTTGTGCTGCTAATTCACCTTCTTTTCTTTCACCTCTTGTTGGGGAAAAAAAAAGAAGTAATTGCAAGTCCCCTGGATGTGAGTGCTGATCATACTTTGGGGTTTAATAAAAATACGGGGGTGCTTCTGCATGTTAGAGGTACTTCAACAAGTTCAAGGAATCCTAGGAATAGTGGAAATATTGCTCTGTTTTATCATCCACTGCCCTTTTGTTAACACTTCTGCCCCATATGCCCAGTGGCTGTGTCTCAGTCCTCTTTGGAATTGCAGCTATTTTGACAAGTTTACAAAAAACCTCACTTTCCTTTGCAGAAGCTTCTTGGTAAAAATAAACCCATACCATTAACTATTGGATTTTTAGAGATAGTGGGACTAGTCTCAGACCTGGGTGCCAGACACTTTTGAATTCACGTGTTTCTGAGCTTTCTCTATCCCTGACCATTCCAGGGAGAAAAATCTGAAAGCTCATTGACCACAACTGTCTCTTGGACCAAAATAGTAACTATGGACCGGTGAGGTGTAGAAATGAGCCCTGACAATGGTTTTCCTTCTCTGAGTGGAGATGGACGTGCTGGCAGTGGTGGAAGGACTGATGTAGACAGTTAAATTATTCAAAATGCATTAAGACTTTTTAATGTGTGGGCTTAGTTCTAGTAATAAATACATTAGTTCAGTTTTGAAAATGCACTCAAATAATTCACAAATATTAATGAATTATCCTCCAGCCTTTCATCTGCCCTGGGGAATATATGACTAGAGATCAAAGGTATGGAGGAGTGAAATGACTTGTCACAGTCACAAGGAGCCTGATAGTTCAATTTTCAGGACCTGTATTTTAATGACAAAAAAATCATGGCACAGTGAGTATTCACTAACCTTCTATGTGGAAACTGCAATCCTCTTTCTTGTATTAGCACAGATAAATCAGGTGGCCTCAAAAAGACTACGCTATCTTCAAATTAATTTTATTTTTTTGTTTACCCTGATTACTTTCTCTTGCTATGAAGACTGTAAATTCTCATTGAGGAAGAAGCTGTCTCTGTATGGTGCATGGAACAAGGGATCTTCATGGGGTTTTTTTTTAATGTTGCCTCTAAGTGCTACCAAAACATGAAACAGTAAATATTGAAACAGATTTTTCTGTGTGTTAAATTCTTTCAGATTTTACTTTCCTCAATGTGTTTTTGTATTGCTGCTTTAGCTCAGTGGATATCCATTATGCTCCAGATTGCCATAAAGCAATCAACATACGTGCATACAAAATTATTTTGTCTAGTCTAGTTGCTGCTATTTTACAAATTAAATGCTCAAACATCAGTGTCTTCCACGCTTGTTTATCTTATTTTGGGTTACAGAAGAACCAGGTAGATTCTGCATTGCGACTCCTGCTCTGTGTAGTGGGTTTTTTCCCTGTTGTTTATGTAGTGGTTTGTTTTTTACACTGCATATAAATACACTAGCAAATTTAAATTCACCTTGACTGTAATTTACTGCTGGACCTGGACAGACTCCAGCCTACTGTATCCTTTAAAGAGAGAAGAGTGTGTGAATATCAGAAACACATCTTCTCTCTGAAGTCTCTGTAGTTTTAAGCGACCTGGTTGCCTGTGTAATGCTTGCTGACACTCACAACTTTGTCTTCTAATTGTAGCAGGGGAAAATACAACCCATGTCAGAGTCAGTGGTGGGTCAGTGGAGAACAAGGGCAGTAATCAATCCAAGGCCTAATTAAAGGCAGTGGTGCCAGGAAATGATAGGGAATTCAACAGCCTGACACTCAAACTTCACTAATTGGACTAGTGTTCTTTATAACTGCCCTGTGCCCTGCTCCATATTGCCTCAGTTATGACAGCAGTGTCTCGCTCTGTGTTTAGTGTTTTGCTCAGCTCTTGAGTTCAAGGCAGAGATGGACAGAGGGATCCATTAGCAGTGATTGCTGTAGTTTTATCCTTTCTTTAAAGCTCAGATTCTGAGTGATGGTTATAAGCAAGTTGATACTCTTTTGTAATTGATGCTGTTGCAAAAAGAGATAATACGGCTAAGAGAGGAACATGCTGAGGCTGCTCCTGTTCCCTTCTCATGCTCTTCAAATGAGAGACCAAATAGTCTCTCACAGCAGAATAGTACTTTTGGATAGAGAGGATGACTTTGGTTCACTAAAAATTTCATTTGAAGTCTTGTGGTTTCTACTTCATGAGATTAAAAGGAACGCCCTCTGAAGAACTTGAGACTGGAAGAGGAGTTTAAAAGGCAAGTATATAACTAAAAACAAAATTGCTTTTTACATCAGGTAAATATATGATAAAGTGTAGCCGTTGTAACAGGAATTTGAGGAAAATCCTACAAGCTAGTTAGGAATTCTAAGTACAATAAATATCTACTAGCTTGAGCTATGCAATATGTCCTAGTTAAATGTTATTTAACTAAAGTTCTGTCCTTTCCACAGGAGAGGGTCCTGTGGAGTATCTTAAATGTGAAATAGCAATCTTCTTAGAGTCTCCAGTAGCTCTGTGGAGAAATGTGTTTTGAGCATCAGACCAACTTGTACTTCTCTGGAAATTTTCCCTCCCACACTCGATATTTTACTATTGGAGCTTTTTTGTACAATAGTGAGAGAGTTCATTCTTTCTGAATTTCATGTTGAGAAAAATCTGCTTGGGAATGAAGTAGAATGAGTGTCTACAAAATAGTGGCAAGATTTAGCTGCTTTTTTGACACTAAAATCTACAGCTTGGGATGGGGAGAAGACTGCAGGTGGTAAATCCCAGCATGACAAAAAGGAATATATAGCTGATAGCACCATGAAGAATTTGAATCTGAATTTTTGCAACTGTCATTCCCTTCTCAGCTATACAATAGGATGTCATAATATGCCACCTAGTCAACAGTAAGTAATGTCATGGAATTCAATGGAACGTTGCCCATGAAACATGTACCAACATGTTTTTGAAGGGCTGAGCCATAGCCGAGGCTGCGGGTTTAGCGTGTGCCTGGTAGCACAGGGTGTCGAGCCAGAACCCTCCCTGCATGCCAGCTGCCCACAGTACCTGTGAAGCATATGCCCATTCATTTTGCTTAGCAATGTGAAAGCCATGTACAGTGGAGTCAGAGATGTTTACAGGGAAACATAATGAGCTGAGATATTTTTGTTTTCTCTCCAGACAAATTACAGGAACAACCACATCTATCCTGTTACTCACTGGTGTAGTTAAGTGAGCTACCCCCGTGACTCTTATTCCCAGGTATTTTTTAATTGAGGCTTGGATGTCACTGAGTAAAGCAATTCTTCCCTATAAAGTGGAGAGACCATTAGAATTCAGTATTTAAGATACAGAGAAATGCAAGCTACTGTATTTTTGTTAGCAGCTTTTCATCCCAGAGCCCACGCAAATATGTCAAGGATTTAATTTTGCATGTAGGTGAAGCAGATCCAAAGGAACTAGATAGTCTCTGGACATAAGTGATGCCAGGTCTTTCTGCCATGTCCACCACACCTGACTGCAGAAAACTCTGTAGATAAAAGGGTGTTGAAGGAAAGCACTGAACAACATTTTTTTTTTTAAATTTTCCTGGTAACTACTGGTGTCAGGGACACTTAAAGCATCAGGACAATTCTTACCTATACTAACGCATTTGAGCAGAGTTATTCTCTAGTATGTAATCACAGTAATGAATGTTGAACTTCAAACCATTTGAATAGCTAATAAACACAACTGAGTGGGATGTCTGTATATATTAGAAACAATGTTTCTTTGTATGTTACTTTAAAACCTTGGAAATGTCTAAATGTCTCAGTTGCCTGTTAAGAGGTGTGGATAACTCTCCACAGACTTGCCTGCCTCCTAAACTGCCCAGCCTCCTGCAAATTATGTTCCTTGCAGAGAAGCATTATTAATTCCAGCGGACTGGCCAGTGGCACAGTCCAAATCTGTTTATAATCTTCACCACTCTGGTGTTGTTTACATGCTTAAGGAGAAGGATCAGAGAGAGAGAGAGAGGGATGGACCCACATTTCAGCGTGGTAAGTGCTCTGAAAGAAAGAACAGCGACTGCTTCCCTTTGAACCTCTACTGTTTAACTCTGGGGTGGAATAGTTTTACAGTTTTATTTTCACAAGTAAAAAAAGTTGAATAAACAAAACTAGTCAGCAAGTTCTTAAGAGATGGATGTGGGTGTTTTGGATTTACAAGGTGTTATTATGTACTAAGTTCTTGGTCAGATCCTTTTCACTAAAGAGGAGTAAATGGGGCGGAGTTGGGACCAACTCAAAAAATGTAATGAAACCATACTGTCATATTCTGGGCTGTTGAAGGCTGATGCATCATTGTTTATCTTAGACTGATGAGTTTCAGTATCCTTTTGTGTGCTTTAATGGGTTGTCATGTAGTGGGACTTCATAACATATTTGTGCTGCAAGCAAGATACTATAGAGCTAGCTGAATAGCAAGTTTCTTTGGCCAGAAGGACCAGCTAAATTCAGGACTCTTTCTAGCAGGTCAGTAATGCAGCTCTGTTTCTATCTAGCAAGATATGTTTTCCCACTCTCATTCTGTTTTTCTTTAGTGCAGCATGTAGCAGATGGATTTGAATCACAAGGTTGGCTGATGTACCATATAGAATGCAGCACCAGATACGTGTCTGTCTGAGTTCTCCTAAATGTGGTGCAGAGAATAACAGTGGCTGGAGGAAACCAGGATCAATAGTTTTTTGGATAGAATTTAGAGGATTTGTCAACTGCAAACAGAGAATTTTCTCTGGGTTTTGAGTGGACACTGTGCTACTTCAATCACAACTGAATTTGTCCAACGCAGTGGTTCAAAGGCATACATAGTATGATTAGTGCTTGGTATTACTTATAATCTTTAAATGTTAATTAAATCAGAAAGATTTCTGATGGACTGATGATTTGTTGTTGGTTTTCTGTATTTGAGCCTCCTGCTCAGTATTTGTTTGGTAGCTGCTATTGTTTTGTGGTAGTGGGAAGACCTCCTGTTGCAAGGAGACCATATTGCTTTCTCCTGTTGCAGAGTCACCAGTTGCAATTCAAATTATACTTTGACTATTCATGTGAAAGATTTGGGTTGTAACTGAGTTTTCCATGGTCTGGTGGCTGTTTACCTCCTCTCTGGGCCTGAGTGGAAGCGGGCAAGTGAGAAGCTTTCAGTGGCAGAATGTATCAGGTTAAATGCAGCACAGGACTGAAGCCTTTGTGTGCCGGGACTTGAGCTCATGCTGGAGTTACACGTTGGAATGACATTCGCACAGGGCTATTAACCTATGCCTACCTTCTTCTGAAGTCTTTTGGAGCCAGCATAGTTGACAAAATTGGTGTCTTTTCATGGACATTCAGACTTCCACTACATATATCCTAACCCATGGCCGTTGTTGAGCTTTCAAGGTCATCTGATTGGAATATGTTTCTCCTTTCATTTGTGTTTGCCATTAAATCTGTATTTGCTGACACCTCCCCAGCATTCAAAGCTGAAGTTCACTGGTGTGTGCTATGAACACTTGCTGTTTGTCAGGCACAGTAGGGCATTAATTGAAGGGAACTGATGGATTTCTTAACAATGTTGTTATATTTTCAAGGCCAAGCCTAATGTTATCTAGTGTGTTATGTGAGATTGTCATATTCGTAATAGGGCAGGTTAGAAGGAGAGAAAAATACGACTCATTGAAATTATTTATGAAAGTTTGTACATGATGTTATATCCTTTCTTGCTTTATTAGTACTGGTTGAGTTATCTTCTGCTTTGTTTTACCTTTTCATGCCTCAGACTCTAGCCTGTTGGCTATTGTAGTTCATTATTTGCATCCCATGCTAAATACTAAGTATCTTGGAAGCAGGGTCCTATTATAGTGTGACTACATACATCAAAAAAAGGACCACTCAGCTCTAGAAAAGGGGTTACTAAACCCAGGTTATGGTGTCTCCCTATGTTTCTGGGGCACAGAAGACTTCCAGAAGGATTTTAGGGATGAATCCATGAGATGGAGATGCAAATTTCTTGCCGTGTAGCTCCTGTCAAATACCAATGACTGAGTTTCACTTTCAGAAGTACTACAAACAAAAGACCTATTTTACAAGGGCTGCAGGAAACTTTGGTACTTTGTTTTCTGCAGAAACCTTCAGGTGAAAGGTGTTGTAAAACTTCAATATGCTGTGGTCAAACAGTGTTATCACTTTAACTTAGCACTACAATTGTAATAGTGTAAATAGATTTAATGATTGAGTCACCATGAATAATTTGACATGGTAATAAAAATCAGCTCGAAGTTGCAAACTGTAAACACAGCTGCTTATTCTGCTTTTACTGCAGAAGTAAGGTGGAGAGAAAATGCCGTTATGTTGATATAAACTTCCCCCGGCTTTCAGCGTCCCTGAACTTTCAATGGGTAAGGTGCTGGAGGGTAAAAAAGCATTTCCTCTTACATCTCCACTGCTTTTTCTCTTCCCCTAGGCAGCTGGTTTTATGACTGTAGGGAAATTTTACCCTGCAAGGATTATTCACCACCTGGATCATTATAACTTTTAGGATGCTTCTACCC
This sequence comes from Zapornia atra, assembly GCA_013400835.1. Taxonomy (NCBI): domain Eukaryota; kingdom Metazoa; phylum Chordata; class Aves; order Gruiformes; family Rallidae; genus Zapornia; species Zapornia atra. Next base: position 95,279 of record VZTU01009564.1, read on the forward strand.
AAAGGCAAAAGGAGGTAACTTTTGGTAAATGGCCTGTAATTCTAGGTCTTACATCTTTCACCCTCCCCTGTGCTTAGTGCTCTCCTCTGTGGACACAGGTGGGGCCACGCCATTGGACTGAGAAATCAGGAGTGGTAAAATGTTCCCACAGGTTGGATTAGCTAAAAGTGTCAACACAATCAAACCCTTGTGTTTATATAGTGACAGCCTTTTTCTAGGTATTATTCTTCAGTTAAATAATCAGTGTATATGGCTCTAGCTCTGATCCTTTAACTGCCTGAACTGGCAGGCTGATTCTGTGCCAGTGTACCTGCAAAGGTCAGTAATGGTGCCTGGGTGTAGGTAAGGGGTTCTCGTGCTGTGTGACTGCCAGCCTGACATGCCAGCGAGCGCTCACCTGTCTTTCCCTCTTTGCTGCAGTGCCTGGAGCTTACCTAATTAGTGCAGCATGCTCCTCTTGTAACAGTTACACCATTTTTGCTGAAATCGACACAGTGCTGAGCTTAACACCTAGTCTGCCATTCAAATAAAGTCTGGAGAAATTCAGGCCTTCAAAGCAAGTGTTGCTTGCATGAGGATATTAGCATTTAATCTGGTGGATATAGCTATAAAAGAGATACTTGGGAGGAAAAGTCACATGAGCAGGGGAGGAGCTGTTTAAAAGACTAGTTGAGATGCAATCCGTTATGTCTTGAAAACAGCATTAAGTGCTTTATTGGTGTAATGGTATGGGCAGCAGTACAAAGGAATTGCACAAATGAGTAGAAATGAGCTTTGACTTGACTTGCTGTGAATCACTAATCAGGAGTTGAGCGTGGGACTATGTGTTAACACCTTTTAGGACACTAAGCAATTGTAAATTCTGCCTTAAATCAATGTAAAGGTGCTTGGCATGGAGAATGCAGAAGCAATTTGTTATCAGGGCAGACATGCATTTGAGAAGGGTTTGTTGGTTTGTGAGGCAATTCCTAATCAGGCCCCAACAGTGAGCTAAATTTCTAGTTCAAATGCATCTCTGCCTGTAATACTGAACAACTGCTGTTTTCTGGATGTTTGAAAGGAGTAAGTGATCACATTGTACATGCACCCCCCTTTCCAATCTTTCCCAACCAGTAGAACTGCCACCTAGCAAGCCCCTCAGTGGTGGGCTGACCCCAGCTGGAAGGTAAGCTCCCAACCACTTGCTCACCCCCCGTCCAGTGTAGTAGGAGTGAAGGCTGAATGGCAAAAGCAAGAGGAAAACCCTTATGGGTTGAGATAAGAGTTTAAGTGAGGAAAGGACTACCCTCACCTCTACTCTGAAAAACAAGTGATGCAAAAAGAAGTTATTTGTCTCCATGACACCAGTGCCCATCCAGTCTCTAAACAATAGCTAATTTAGAAAACCTCCTTTCCCCAGTCTTAAGGCTGAGTAACTGGACAGTGGGGGTCAGCTCTCCTGTGGCTGTGTCCTTTCCCAACCTCTTGTCTACCCCCAGCCTGCCTACTGGGATGGCAGAGACACAAAAACCCCCTGGGGCTGCACAGCAATAGCTAAAATGTTGGTGACCACTGTTTTGGTCAGCCATCTAAAACACATACAGACTGCTGTGAAGAAGACTATTTCCACCCCAGATAAACCCAGTACACCCCCTCAGTTAATGGGTTGAACACTGGATTTCAGTGTGTAGTAACCTGATAGCTTAGCTGAAATTAAAGGAAAACACTTCCAGTCAAGATTGCTAGCCTGTCCAAAGCAATGCATGGTTAAGAAACCAATTTTCCCTTTCCTTTTTGTATGACTAATTGGTTTTGTTAGTTTGTTTTTTAAGTTAGCAAAACAGAGAGGAAGTTATGTACCACATGCCTAGACAGATGTAGGAGATGGAGGGGAAAGGATGCAAGGCTCCAAGTTGTGGGGTTTATGTAGTGTGTTTTGAGGTAGCTTGTGGGTAGAGTGTAGATACCTGGTTTGTACACACAGTAGAGGCAGGAAGCACATTTCCCATCTCTTTCTCATCTCTTCTTTCAAATGCTAGCTTGTGACTTCTGTTTTCCTTCTTCCTTATTTCAAGTCTTGTAATGCAAAGCTCTCCTCATTTTCTAACTCTTGCTGTTGAATGGCAAGTGACAAACTTTGTAGAGACAGGTATCTTGATCTGTCTGCTTGGGTATTGCTACTTGTGGTAAAAGGCATAGGAACATTTATATTTGGAGGTACAATTTTATTTTTGTCACCAAAATTATGGGAACAAGTAGAAGGAAAAATCCAAGGCCAAAGTCTACACTCAGCTAACATACTTATCCCAAGCTGCTTAAAGCATCTATTTTGGCTAAAGTTTTAGACCAACTCTCACTTTAGTCCTAAGTTTGACAAATGTCTGAATTACAAAACTGTAATTGCCAGTCTTCCTGATAACAGAGAGCTGGCTGCAATTGCACAGAAAATATGGAGTGTGCCTGTGGGCTTTCTCAACATGCAAAATAATCCTAAACTATAGCCTGCCTTTAAAAACATCAGCTGCTATTACTGGAGAGCCTATATTCTTTAAAATAAGCAAGAGGGCGTAGGAAAGGAAGAAAAGGGTCAGATTGCCTACAGCAAGTCTTGTGCTTTAGGTAGTGATGGACTGGCAGGCTGTCAAAACACAGACAGACGCTTCTGTAATGTATGAACAACATGGCATCAGAATGAATGAAGAGTGTTCTGCTTTTCCAGCCTCCTTCCACCCCCGTCGTGTTATTAGCAGCATTGCATAATTTGTGTGTGTGAAACATTTTATAAAGTCAGTATGGTGCTTGTCAAACTACCTGTCATTATCCCTCTTGTAAAGCAGTTATTCTGTCTGCTCCCACTTTGGTCTGTTCTCTTCCCTTAGGGAGATCCAAGTATCTGAGTTTCATCTCCTGCCTGAAATTGTCCTTTCCAAACAGCACTGATTAGCTTTTGGCTGGAGCTTCGTTTGTAGAGCTGGAGAGAGATTATTGATAGATCTGAGGCATAGGTGCTTTTGGACCAGTGTGAAAATGTTGGTCATGTTTTCATCCTCACTTGAATGAGCCTATTAACTTCAATAAGTTTGAGTGCTGACAGGAGTGAGAAATCTCTTCCTCAATCTCATATGTCCCTTTTAGTTTATGGGGGTTTTACACTCTTTTTTTTTATTTCTCTGAAGTACTGTACTCTTTTAAAAAACCATACATCTTATGGTTTCTGTCACCTTACGATGACCTGATTAGGAAATCCTGCTAAACACTTTAAAAAAAGACATACTCAAACTTGTGCTTGCAAAATCAAATTTGTAGATCNAATACTCCTGTTTTAGGTTGTATCTATGTGGAGTGAACAGAGGGCAAAGACTGGAAGGCTTTACTGCTGAGGGAAGTTAGATGCAGGTTTCTGCCTTGGTGGGCATAACTCCCTGCAAAAAAAATACATCAGATGTGTGTTTCAGCTGAGAAGGTTTTGACATTGCAGTGTATTAAATCACAGAATTAATTGGGCTGTCACCCTTGTACCTGCGAGACAGAAGCATGCCAGCAACAAGCAAGGAGGAGGTAGGATGTGAGGTTGTGCATAGGGTTGAGGGGAAGGATAGGCAATGGGAATCTTCAGGGAGGATGAAGGGACTGATGTCCTGCAACTGAAGGTTGTGCTGCAGGTTGCCTGGAAGTGTGAAGCATAGAGCTAGGATATGAGTGGGAAAAACCTTTGGTTTGGGTATAGGATATGGGGAGAGGAGACAGGATATCCGGATGTTAGGAATTTTCAGCTGCAGGTTTGGTGTACTGTCCTCTGCCCGATTGCTCTGCCCCACACTAACCTCTGGCTTCGTTGGTTATATGGTAAAAATAAACAAGCACTGCTGGTGGCACAGTCTCCATAGTAATCAAGGAAAGTGCTTGGCTTGATCTTCTTGGGTAAGTAGGTGTCCAAGGTTGGGGGGGAGCTGACTGTTGCTTATGAGCTGAAGCACTGTGCCCCCAAATATGCTGTTACAGGGACTGAGCAGTTGGGGCTAGTTATTCCCTCCAGAACTAGTGTTTTACTTGTTGCAGAGCAGCTTGTCAAAGTAATTCACAAATGGGTGTGTGTGCTCAATATTATGAACCAAACAGGTACAGGTGTTCTTCAGCTACAATAAACCTCTTCAGTTAGAACAAGGCCTGGAAGATGCTTTTCTAGGCCTGCTAAAATCAGTTCATGCTAGTGGTCTGTCACTGTTTATAGTGCTGTCCTTGGTCTTTCAAGAACGTATACTGGTCATCTCTAGAATCAAGTTCTCTGAACTAACATTTCCTTTTGCTAGTGTGAGACATTTCTGTGTTAGTGTGGTACAGTTCCAGTTGTCTCCTATAGACAGGATGATTTTCCTGGCAATCTGTGGTACAATTATATGTTGAAGCATGCAGTGAGGGACTATTTTTGGCCAGTGATAAAATGACAATGATTGCACATAATTGCTGAAAACAATTTTGAATTTTATTAATGAGATACTCCAAACAACATCTTGTAGACTATTGTCTCAGTTAACAGCCAATTCGTAAGAGTTAAGTGTTGTGTAATTTGCATTTATTTCCCCTATTTATATTGAAATGACACTTGCTGTCCATAATTACCCATCCTCCAGATACAAGTTGTTGCTTTTCAGTTGCTGTTTCCCTTAAAAGAAGTAGAAATAAACACACAATTTAGAGTTGTATTGATTAGTCTCATCCAGGCTTATGGGATGGGTTTTTACTATGCATCTGTCTCTCAACATTTTGGGAAGAGTAGCTGCAGGCACAGAGAATAATTCTAATAAAGATTTATAAAAGTGCTAAGGCAGTGTTTCTTTTTAAATAACATGAAATGCTGGTAGGGTTCTCTTTGGTCCTGATCCAGCAAAGAGTTATCTATTTAACTTCCATATTGTGTTATTGGGACTATTAAGAGTAAAGAAAAATGAGTAAAGAACGTACAGTAGAGAGAATGTAGGGAACAGATCTTAGAGAGGATATTTCTAAATTGTCATGTTTCAGGGTGTGATTTAGCTCTACTTGTGGGAGAGTTGAGCAAGTGTGAGTGGAAGTTACAATGGGGTGGCTGGGGAAGTTCTTAATCTGGTTTCTTGCATATAAAGTCAAGTCAAAAGGTCTAACTCTCATAAACCTGTCAAGAAATAAAGAATTAGCTTTATGTCCTGTATATAGTGAACTAATTTTTCCCAGACTTGTAATGACCTTACTGTTTACTTTGAGTGGAGCAGGGGATAACTGCTGATGTTTCTTCAGATGTGTCTTGATTTCAGGTAGTAGGGCTCATCAAGACTCCCTACCTGGCTTTTCTTCTTCCCTCTGTTGTCTTTGCAGTGAACCTATGAATAACTATCCTCTGGGTGCACCCATTGTTCCAAATGGGTATGTGAAATGCTCCTCAGTGTTAGTGCTATCAGGTCAGCTGAGTGTACTCCTATCAGCAGGTCTTGCTCTAGGAAGCAGGTTGGGTCTGAGGCTTCTTGAGGTCCAGTTTGGGGGGTTTTCAGATCCTATTCTGTGACTGCTGTATATTTTACCCCCATGTTTCAGTAATGCTGAATCTAATCTGAGGAACAGGAATTACTCTACTCGGTTATGCAATGCTTCTCTTTTGTAGCACTGCTTCATGAAGTTCATGTTAGGTTGAAGTCCTAGCAATCATCTAAACTCAAATAACCAGGAAAAGCACTTCTCCATCAGATTAATAGAGGAAGCTATGTGCATTGCTTCTTCTCATAAATATTTCAAAATGTTATAGGTGTGAGGAAATAGTCTATTGCAGAAAAATGGAAGATGAACATTACCGCTCTTTTTGCCTTTTTTTCACCAGTTATGTTACTTTCAGGATAAAGGAAACATGAGGAAGCACTGAGCTAACCTTACTGTTTTGGGCTGAGCCCCTGCCCAGTTCTTGCAAATTAAAGAAATGAATATGGCTGAGATTTCTAGTCTTGGTTTTGTCCCCCTTCCCATCAAATTGCTTATCTACTTGGGGAGATATTACTGACAATTTCCTGTAGGTGGTGATAAGTGTTGTGTAATGATGATTTATCTGACTGCAGGGGAGGATGAAGAGAAATTTCAATTAAGCAATTAATTTTTCTGTTGTGAAATCCTAATAAGATACTTATCTGGTGCTAGAGGAACTACTTCTACAGCCTTGAGATTACCCTCTACAGGGAAAGAGCATGCAGTAAACCTCTGACACAGATCTGTCTCAATTACTGAGCCTTCTTCAGATTTCTGCATCTTTTGGTAACTGAAGTTATATATAGTTCTACAACTCATATGTGTCTAAAATGTGTCCATAAGTGGTAGTTAATGGAATAATCAACTATTTGCTTAATCAAATACTCAAAGAAATGCTGCAATTTTCTGATTCCCCAGCTTCTGCAGGAAAAAATGATACCTTAGTTGCCGTGAAATTCATGAGTTGCATAGTATAGGCTGAGGATAGAGAAATGAAGAATGTCTTTCTCACTTGCTTCAATGAGGTGCAAATAGGATGTGTCGTTGTGCATTTCTGGTGAACAGCTATGTAGACAATTGGATTTCCTGCTTACCTGATGAATTACAGGAATGCTTCCACAGGTGATACCCCGTGCAAGTAAATATTGAAGGCACGTATCTCTCTTGCCTTTCTTTCCACTCTTCATATGTTGCCATTACATTTGCTTTTGTGCTGATTTGCTCAGGAAGAGTAGAAATATGGGATTCATAAATGCATTGCTCAAAACAAATGTTCCACATAGTCATTTTACCTTTGAAACTGACAATAAAAGACTTGTGACAATTTTTTGCTTGGGAATGTACGACTAAATTTGATTAATTTCTTTTTGCAGTGTCTCCCAACAGTGAGTTTAATGGCTCTTGGCTCATCTCCTCCCTTTTAACCAGGACCTCAAGATCAAATAGATCTTCAGTGAGAAAAATGTAGCCCTTGTAGGGGGCTGAACTGGTGGAAAGAATGGATTAAAGTACAAAAAGTTTACAAGTATAACAAATAGGGATGAGTTGATCAAATGCTGAAATTAATAATTTAATCATAGTTTCCTTCAGCTTTTCCAGAAGTCTGCAGTAATCATAAAAATAAAGAATTTCTTTCAACTACACAGGTAGCAACACTGGAAATATTTTAGTTCACTGGGTCAGCTTTGAAGAAACAATGCTATTAAACAGGCCTGTAATCAAACAGACCTGCAAATAGTAATCACTGGGTAAGAAATGATGGTCTCTTTCAGGCACAGAGAATATCTAATTAATCCCTGAAGCTATGGGTGGGCTAGAACACACCTGCTGTGATGTCTGGAAGATGATGCCTTAGGTTTAAAGGGTGTCATGGTTTAACCCAGCAGGCAGCTAAAACAACCCCACAGTCGTTTGTTCACTCCTGCCAGAGTGGGATGGGGGAGAGAACTGGGGGGGGGGAAAGAAAAGCAAAACACTAGTGTGTGGGTTGAGGTAAACACAGTTTAATAGGACAGAAAAGAATAATAATAAGACTATTATAGAACAAGTGATACTCAGCACAACTGCTCACCATCTAGAACCAATGTTCAACTAGTTCCTGAGCTGTGCCACTTCCGAGCTAACTTCCCCAGCTCTCTGCTGAGCATGATGCCATATAGTATGGAATGTCCCTTTGGCCAGGTTGGTTCAGCTGTGTCCCCTCCCAGCTTCTTGGGCACCGCAGGCCTTCTCCTTGGCAGGACAGTATATGAAGCTGAAAAGACTGCTTGGCAACGACCAGAATATTAGGGTGTTAACATTATTTTCACCCTAAATCCAAAACACAGCACTAAATCAGCTGCTAGCAAGGAAATTAACTTTTATTCCTGCCGAAACTAGGACAAGGGGCAGGAGAACAAACAAATCCAAACAAAATACAGTCTATAGTATTTATTTTTTTCCAAGTTATTGTAGAATTCTAAGTAATTTTTTTTGTAAAGATCTGTCTTTATCAGATTTTTCAGGAGAGGATTATACCCAGATATTATCATTCACATCATAAACATCTGTCTATGAAGCAGCCCTTGGATTATTTTATTAATGGAAATTTAAGGTTGTACATAAGCCCACAGCTATTGGTACCTGCAGGGGAAAATGGTAGCCTTGTGCCAAAGGGACCTCCTTGATGCACTTTTAGTGTGAAGTGTGGGTTGGAGCCTTTTAATCTGTGGAATAGCTTTGAGTCTTAAACAGACATGTGTATGCTTGACACAACTCTTTGCCATAAGTATCCTCAGAAGGTCTGAGCCTATACCTTTTCATAGAATATCTTAGTTATCCTGTTTCCAAGAATAATGTTCTTGGTCATCTGGTGTAACGTCATCCTGTCAAAGTTAAAAAACATTTCTCTATTAAAGATAGAAATATCACATTAGCAAGATGATTTCAGCTGTGAATGTGAGAAATTCAGAAATATGTAGAAACTCAAGTCCTTTTGGGCAGGTATGCACTATTCATTCTGTGGTATGCATCTTTGTCTGTGTGGAGTGTTTAAAACTGTTCCTCAGGTGCTGGTTTTGTAAGCTAAATCATTACTGGTCATTTTGAGCAAAGTAGGAAAAGAAATAGGGAAAATGGGATTTGAGGGAGTGTATTCTCCTCAGTCTTTGTACTGTCTCACACATGCACTTCTGAAAAGCAGGATTTTCTCCCAGATAATCCTATTGTACCATTTTGCTTGAGAAAACAAATTGATGGCTTGATTACAAATATTAGTGTACTGCTATATCTTTTTAACTTTGCTGTAGTTATATGCTCTATAAAGTTTAAAAAGTTTAGTACTGAGTACGAGATTCAGCATCTGAACACAGAGGAAAAGTCTTCCAAAACTGGCCTGGTCCTGAGAACTGAAGAAGTTGTCTGAGCAATAAGACACCTACTGTGTCACCTGTGGCCTGCTGTTGCAGGCTACTGTAGCGGAGTGCTACAAATTCATAGAGTTTGATTTCAAAAGCTTTAGTCATACTCTTTTTTTGCTCTATAGTCTGTTTTTTTCCCCCTTATTTATTAGGTTAAACTATTGAGGTTTGGTATGTGATTTTCCTCAAACTGCAGATTCTTTGAAGGCTTGGTATTATTGTCATGATGTGTCCCCTCCCTAAAAACTTGAATAAAAATCTTTGAGACACTAAATCTGTAGTGGAATTCAGAGTTTGCAATTTGATTCTCTCTTATTGCAATAGTGTTACTTATTTCTCTTGGGGCCCTGGGGTTGCATACAGAGTATGTCATCCTCACTTTCTCTTCTGCTTTACTTGCTGCCCCAAGGGTGACATGATACCTTGAAAAAGAGGATTTGATTACGAGTGAAGGAGATCCTGACCTTCAGATGTTGCATCCTCCATAACTGGGGCAGTGGGGGGATAATGGTTGAAGCATATACTTGATGGAAGGGTGATGTGCAAATCTTGCTGGGAGTGGCAGAATTCTTGTGCTCAATTACTCTTTTACCTGAAAAGCTTGAGAGTTTTGTCCCTGCTGTTTCATTTCAGGAACGATAACTGATGTAGCATACAGAATGATAGGAAAGAAATCCTTACAAAAGCTTTCTAGAAGCTGAAACTTAATGCTGGTCACTTTTGTCTGGTAGCAACTGGTTTTCCAGCTTGCAATCTTGAGCTCTGAGTGCCGCAGTGACCTTCCTCTTTCCAAACTCCATCCTTTTTTTTTTTCTACCCCATCTCCTCTAGCTGGTGATGTGTTTCTTGAGCTACAGGAATGCTTGTAGTTGCTGCTAATGGATGAGAAGTACGACATTGTCTAGACATAGTTGAAACTTTGTGATGTCAACTCCAAGTGGTCATTAATCTCTGTGAGGTAATGCTCTTTGCCCTGGGTCACCATTGTTTATATGAAAATGAGCACATGAAAGATGGCTTTGCAAGCATACTTTTATGTGCCCTTCAGAGCTGTTTGGGTGCCAGTTTCAACCACTTCAGAACACTTAATATCTAGTTGTCTCTGGAGACTTGAAATCCTCATGATTTCGAAAATGTGATGGAGCTTTCTCTATTTTTGTTCAGACTGAGAGCAGCTCTCAATGTGTGCTTGGGCCTAGGCAGTTATCTATTTGTCAGTATAAGAACCAGCAATTATGAACTGTCTGAAGCTCACACACTCAAGCTTTTATAATAAACCATGACTCTCTCCTGAAGTCAGGTTATTGTTACCACTGCCTGATGGCATGATTTCAAACCTGACTGTATGAAACACTGTGCTTCTCAGACAACGGCTTTAGGAGCAGCATCAAACCAGCAGGATGAGAGTGCTAGAAAGTGTGACTCTCCCTTCTAAACAGTGCATGGCTACTGCTCAAGCACTTGTACCCCTTCTTGAATCAGAGGGCTTTATTTTCCATTTACTGGATCAATTGCTTCTGGTTGGAGAAATGAAATGTCTTTATTTGGAAACAGAGCAATGGTGTTGCATGTCAACCCTGTCCTTTAAAGAGCTTGGGGTATTTCTTCTGGACTGTTCAGTTCTACAAAATCTGCAAATGCTCTTGGTCTTTCATCAAGTCACTGTTAAAAATATTGTGTAGTACTGGATTCTGAGTAAACCCTTGTAGTGAAATGTTTCACATTTTCCTAGCTTGATAGTGAATTACCAAGAGTGACTGATCAAGAATGTCTTTTCCTGCTCTGGCAGGGGGGTTGGACTAGATGATGTTTCGAGGACCCTTCCAACTCCTAATGTTCTGTGATTCTATGTGATTCAGCCAACTGTGTGGTCCTTTAACTGTAACTTGATATAAGCCATATTTCCTTAGTCTAATGAATTATCATGTGGTATAGCTCAATTATATTCAGGCAGTTAAGTTGCACATCTGCTGCTTTTCTGCCATCTTTTAAGTCATATATTGACTTGATGTTGTTTTCTCTCTGGCTGTTATTCCCAATGTGATTCTTCTTCATGAATCCTCTACGTTAATTTTCTTCTTTAATTTCAGTACTTTGTGGGTATCCAAACTATACTGACTGTGCTTTCTCATCACTTCCTTACCACAACTTCCTTTCTACAGCTAGTAATTCTTTTTGCCCTTTTGTGATTCTACCTATCCTGTACAATTTCTTAAAAACTACTTCATTCTTTAAGTGTTCTTGGTACATCTCATTAAAACATGCCAGCCTAAATATATTCTGTGTACCTACCTATATTACCTTTTTTCTATTTGTTTCCTATTTTACAACTCCCAGTTCTTAATTCTGATGAATGTGAAGGCAAAAGTAATTCAATCTGTGTTGTGCAATCGAGTGTTTCTCTACATTCTCTGCTGGCTAACAAAAGACTCTCCTACAGTAATGGATCTATGTATTCTGCATTTGTTCACTTCTAATTATTAATCCAACTTCCCTTATTTTTTATTTCCCTCAGTAGTTGTGACTTAGAGTGTGCCTGTGACTTAGCCTGTCTGACTTTTCTTCCCTCCCTTCTTGTACTTGGTCTCTTTATACTCACCCTTATCAATGTATCTTTGTTTGCATTTTTGTGCCACTCCTTTTTTTTTTTTTTTTTTTTCTTTTAATTTCTTAAAAAAC
>VZTU01009564.1:106842-243758 GCA_013400835.1 Zapornia atra
GCGCCCTCTTTTTTTTTTTTTTTTTTTTTTACTTTTAAGATCCTGAAAGAGCTCTTGATGAAGCCTTATTGAACTCCTGTTATATATCTTGACTTTCATCCCTAGAAGAACATTCTGCTATTGGGCCTTTCAATGCTAACCTCCTATAGAAAAGAACAGCTTTTCATTTTTCCCTTGAGTTGCTTCCTATGGGATCACAAACTCCCTCACCTCTTCTTATTTTCTCCTTTTAGACTCATTGTTGCAGGATGGCTTCAATCTAAAATGCCTTTTATGCTTAGTCTGGCAACTAGAGGCATTTGTTGCAAAGGGGGTTACAAATGTGATCACTAATTTTGATATAATTGACAAACTAGGGTGACTAGAGGCCGAGGGAAACTTGAGCCTGGAAGGGCTCAGGTTACACAAAATCAGATTAAGTATCTAGAAGGGGAGAAACTCTCATGCATCAGGGTACAAACAAACCCCCTAAATGAATTGGTGTGGAAGAGATGGATGGAGCTTTACTGTGATCAGATACAGCTATTTCTGTGCTTTGCTGATAACCTGAGGGGTGTCAGATGGGTATATGATCTGTTAGAAAGAGCAGAGAAAGCGATTGGTTCTTCCATTGCCTGTGAAATATGTGTATCTTTGGGATGAGAATTGAATAGTCATAATAATAATCAGTGTCACTACTGTCTGTGATAAAAAATTATTTCATTTGGATATGTGAAAACTCTATGTGGGATCAGATGCCAATATCTCTAATGGTGGTGGCTGTAGTGAGGAATTTCTTTCAAGGTTGGTGGAGTTATTTTGTAACAGTTTGGCTTCTAAATGAAACATATGCAGCTGTATCTAGAAAACACGTATGTGCAAGGACAGATAATTAATGCAGCAATTTTCATATTCCAGTTAGTCTGTGACACGTTCCTCCTGTGCTCACCAGCAGCACTGGCTTCATGTGTATTGTCCATTCTGTGATATTCATGTCAGATACATGTAGGTGCCTGACCACTTGGAGTGCGGAGGTGCTGAGCTTCCTCAGTTGATGCCATGTCTGTGTTTGTCAGGAGTGTGGGACAGATCCCCGTAGTATTGCTCTGAAGTTCATTATTTCTGTCAAACTCTTTGCTGCTTAAAGTACCAACAGTCCTTCAGCTGGTTGCTTGTGTCTTTAACTGTTTAAATCATGTTCCCATAATATCTAAAGTACTTTTTTTTTTCTTTTGAAAATCTGTCACTTGGTATATTGTACATCACAAGCTTGTGGAAAGTGATTTCCTAGTTTCCAAGGAGCACTTTTTTCTTTTGAGACTTCTCTTTGATTTCCTTACCAATTAACAAAATAGTTTTGGTGTTTTTAAGGGCATTGCAGTGGATGGAGGGGCATTGTGTTGCTTAAGCATGGTCTGCTACGAGGCAGACAGACCACTGATTTTAAAAATATTCTAGAAAACAAAAGACATTCATACTGACAGATCATATGTTCTGTCATTGTAACACCAAACTATTAAGTAAAACTGTCCCTCAAGGCAAAGCATTTAATTTATTTTCCTTTGAATGAGTAACTTGTTTATTAAGATGTACTAAGTGGCTAAATCCAGATTGTACTGCAGGCAAGGAAAATTGATTTATCACAGCTCTTTGGTATTGGATGGTTATATTTAATGGAATTATCTTTAGGTTTAGTTTAGGGAGAATATTTTGATAGGAGCAGTAGTCCTGTCTAGAATTTGTAATGTGTTGGCTTTGAACTTTCACTTAAGTAGTGATGGTGACTGATAAGAGATTCTGACAACTGATGCTTGCAGCAGTGGGCAAGACATGATCAGCACGTGGATACCTGTCTTCACCAGAGCTCTTATTCCAAGTAAGGTAAAAACTTGGCATTCTTGCACAGACACTGTATCTTTTGGGGAATGAAGACAGATGTGGTCATGCTGAACTCTGCTTGTGTAGTCTCAGTAGGGGTCATCTGGTCAACATGGACTGCTGTTAGAAGACATGATACTACTTTTATTGGCCTCATATTGTTTCACTGAAAGATCAGAAGAGATGAAGGGGGAAACAGAGGGAACTGGAGAAGGCAAATAAAAGAATTCTGCATAAATGATGGAAACATCTGAGAAATAACGTGCTTGCGAGTGATTACAGAGGTGGGAGGCAAAAATGTTCTGTGTCTGCATTTATGTCTGTACATGGGATCTTGATCTGGCAGAAGGGACTGCTGATGCTTAGGAGACAGTGGGCACACAAGAATAGCCGTAACAGTTAAAAAATCTTAAAGCAGCACCAGATGGTCTAACCTTGTGCGGTGCTATTCAGTCATCTCATGGGGACACATGGTGCTGATTAAGCTTGAAACTGCAAATAATGATATAAATTAGCTGGCTAGTGGTAGACTGTTTATGATCCCTAGCTTTGTGAGATTGTTACCTCATCTGAAAAACATCAACTCAGACAATCATGCCTAAAGCTGTTGAGAAAGGGCTTAAGGAAAGGCAGCAGCAACATTGCTAATGATTTCTCCTCCTCACCTCCAGAGCCCCCCAGTTTTCCCCTTTCTCTTTCTTTAATTCTCTGCTGTTACTCACTTTTACACATACTGCAGCTATTGGCACACTGGAACTGCTTATGGGTTTTCATTCCATTTGTGGACTTGGGCTCTGACATCTGGACTCTTCAAGTTTGGTTAGGGCATGGCCTTGAGCTCTGCCATCAACAGTTGGCAGTAAAACCTTTTCTAATAGGCTGTGGAGTAGAGAAAGCCACAGTGATGTCAGCCTCACTTCTATATGAAAAGCTGAAAAAAGGACACAATGAAGCCTTGTTTTCCAGGTATTGCAAGCTGCCCAAGGAAGGGGTGGTCTTGAGCACTTGGGCAGTATGTAGCCTGCATGCTTCTGACTTTAGAAGACTTCTTTAAACTGCAATAGGACTGATAATGATAGTTTGTATCCCTTGGTTCTAGCACAGCAACAAGGATTATCCTTGTCTGCAGACAGCTAGTACAGTCACCTCAAGTATTGTGAGGTCTTTCTAAAACTTGGACCAAACTTGACACCCTGTAAGTGCTGTATGTCAGAGCCTGTTAATTCTGACATGTATATGCTGGGTAATGTGCTATGTAACCCCCCCAGCTACGTAATGCTGTATGTGTTATGTAATCCCCCTGCTCCCCTGACACCTGAGCAAACAGATAAAACCTGAATCATCTGGCTGACCAGGAATGTGTCCACAGCAATTGTGTAGAAATCAGCAACATGCTCATTTGTGAATAGTAGTGGGACACTACAGCTTAACTTCCCATCCAAGGCATTTCTCTGTAGCCCAGATGTAATTTATCTTTCTGATTTGTTCCTCTGGAGGGGCAGGGAGAATGATGATCTACAGAGCCTTCTGAATATTATTCCCCCCACCAAGTCTTATTTTTCCACTAGATGCACACACAGCTGTGTGGTCTAACTACAAAATAGATTTTAGTCAATTCTGCCATCTGCTGATGATCTCTTCAGGCTGCTTGCCACCATGCTTTTAATGTGTGGCTAAAGTCAAATCACTTGAGGACCCTAGTAGAATTTGGCCTGTGCTATAGGTAGAAAGGCAAAATGTGTCTTGGCTTTTGATAAAGCTATTATTTCTGTGCTACTAGAAATATTTTTTGTGTTCTAAATCAGGATTCACAGGCAAGGACTGTATGTGTTTCTGTTATAGCTTTTATTGACTATGACATATTAATTTCTTAATTACTGCTGATTGCAACAAATAGAAACTAGTCAGCGTTTTGAATCTGAATGTCCTCAGTTGCTGGGGAATATAGGCAATAAGAGGGGATCTAATTTATAAGGTAGTTAAACCTTGCCTGTATTGGTCTCAGGATGTGCTGAACTTGCTTCTGTTGCAGTCTGGATGCAGCTAAAATTTCGGCAATGTATTTTCTGTGCTGATGGCTTGGTGAAGGGGCCTTCCAGAGATGGGATGCCTCATGGTATTTTTGGTTTTGTGGAGAAAAAGTAAAGACCAGAGTGGAACTGTATCCAGATACTGACTTGTATCTGTGTTCCTAGTCCTTGCCTTGCCCTCGGTCCCCAGTGCTCTCCTGAATGTATCCCAGCACCAAAACCAACCTCTTAGGCCAGCATCTCCCAAACCATGAAGGGGACAAAATTGAGAGGAAACCTATAATGAGCCTGCAGTAGGTGACTTGCAAAACATGCTATAAAGATACAATACTGAAACAGTCTCTGAAGATACACCTTTTATATTCATTTTTTTCATATAAAACCTGACTGTGGTAGTCAGGATGGAAGAGGTCTCAAATGAGCTAAATGATGTCAGACTTTGCTTCCTTTTTTTAGGACAGACTGGACACTAGAGAGGGAGAAAAACTGACTTCTGGTATGTTGCACATAAGACTGTATTTTGAGTGTTGTACCTTTCTCAAGAAGAGTCACTAGGTTAAAGCAGAAGTTCTAGCTGGGCCATGTTTCTGGTGTAGCATTTACTATGTGGTATTCCTAATAGAACACAGAGAAAGAAAAGGAGTATCCCCATATGCATGCTCATGATTAGGGTGTGAGAAGGATTTCAAAAAAATGGTAAGCATGGTGATATTTTAGTAATAAACTATCTCCAAGGAACATGCTTATGGATAGATTCCTCAATAAGATCTGCTTAGAAAGTGGTATCTTTTAGTCTTTAATTCCCGTATTTTGTTTTACTTGCTGCCATGTTATTCTTTAAAGTATCATCAGTAACTACAGGTACCTCCAGCATTTGGAGAGTTGAGGCTAAGGTTAGAGATGTTCCTCAATGCTTTTTGTGTCCTTTTTTTCTTTTTTTTAACATGTTGCATTTTCTCAGCAGAGGCAACTGGAAACTCAACGACAGGCATGGCAGACTTCCCCTGGATTCCTCTACAAGTTGTACTGTGACCTGGCCTCAATTTCTATCAGGCATGCCTTAGGTAAACCTACCAAAGATTAGTGTTAAAGCCAAAGGAAGGCTAGAGAAAGGTCTGAGTAGACATCAGATAATGACAAAATCATTAGAAATTTTAGCCTTTGGTCCTGGAAATACTTAAGCATGTGCTTCATTCCTTTTGCACCATGACTAAGAAAAGTGGTTGGTACTACTGAGGCCCTGATACAGTGCCAGGGAAAGACATTATATAGCTTCCATCTGTAAAAATGTGATCAAAATCATGATTTTTGATCTATCAAATGCCATCTACTTTGCAGAAAAGTTCTCCACCTTGCACCACACCATGCTGAGCCCTTTGTGCTGCAACTGAAATTCAGACAACCTAGAAGTTGAGGAAGTATGAAGAGGAGTGTTTCTCTCCAACTGTGGCTTTTCAAATACTTTGTGGTTATTGCTTTCCAGTTCTAGATACTCCCCCTCTTCTCCCCTTCTTGACTGGAGAATCAGGAAGTTACCCATTTATTAACAGTTCATGTTCCCAGTAAAGAGACCAGATATAAGGGAGGGAGGGGAGTGAGTGTATATGAACTGAAGAGGTTCTTGGGCTTTGCAGTAATTCAAGCTGTGGCTTGGATCACTGCCAGCGACTGGGGGTTACAATGCTGTGGGAGGAGAAGAGGGGTAGGTACACAGATTTATTTAGGCGTTAATTCAAGTGGTTTGTAAGCTTTGGAATGGTGAGCAATCAGCCCGGTAGGGGAGCTCTTCCACTGTGCCCTGTGATGCGCGCTCGCTATTAAGTGTTTATAACAGAGTGAAAGCATGTTGTGTTAAAACACTGCGTCCTTAACAAGCAGCATGCCTCTTAGCTAATCTAGCAGACATCCTGTGTTTGGTAGGAGAAGTGTAAGAGGTCAGCATAGTCTTTTTTTTTTTAAATAATGTTGTTTAAATTCTTCTTGATCTCCATCTTATGAAATAGCTGAAAACTAAAAATCCACAAATTCGGCAGCTGTTCTTAAAACCTTAAGTGGTTCACTGATACAGACATTGAGAAAGAGGTCGTCAGTGTCGTCTTGTCATGCCTGAATGTCAGCCAGTATGATTATTTGAATAATCTTCTAAACAGATTTTTAAAGTAGCCTTTAAATAATTAGAACTTGTGCCTTTGTATTATCTTTATTTGTTTGGTTTCACAGAATTACAAGGTTGGAAAAGACCTTTAAGATCGTAGAGTCTGACTGTTTCTTCCTGTTCTATGCTAAACCATATCCCTAAGTACCTCATCTACTGATCTTTTAAACACATCCAGGGATGCTGACTCAATCACCTCCCTGGGCAGCCTATTCTACATAGTTTTCAAGTGCAAACTTTTAAGTTTGCCCTATTGTCCTTTGTGTCCAGTATCAGGAATATCAAGTTTGAGCTGCCTTATCAAAGCCATGCTTGGTAATCTATGATCTGGAATGGTGATAGGACACGCTAACTGAAGGTATTAAATCCTATCTGAAGGTCCTTTACTAGAATTTTAGTTGTTAGTCATGTGCCCTGGTTTTGGCCAACATCATGTTAAATGAATGTAAATAAAATACAGTGTCTTCTAAAGCAGTCTGACATTTCTTGACTGATGTTCATGGCTGCCAGTATAGGTGGTAGCAAGATGTGCTTTTGGTATACAAGAAAGATGTAGTGGCCTTTATGATGATGTATTTTAGCTGTGGAGTAGGTGGGGTGCTATCTAGTTATATGTCCCCAAAGAAGGTTGATATATAAGTTTGGAGGCACAGGGTAACAAGAAGAGTTCTTTAAGAACTTAAAAGGCACAGCACCAGGTGAGACAAAAGAGGTGGCAAATAGTCATTGGATTTTTTGCTGGTTGGTTTGTTTTGTCCTGATTCAGCTTGTGGGCTCCTTCCTGCTATAAATGAGTTGTACAAATGAAAGTATAGTGGTCGGCCCACCATTTACATCCTGTGCTCACACATAGTTTGAGTTTCAAACTATTTTCCTAGACTTTGGTTGGCTCTGGGCACAAAACCGTTCTTTAGCAATAAGACTGGCGTTTAAGGCTTGGGGAGGGTGAAGAGGCTGAGCTTCTGGCAAGAGGAGAGGTTTATTTCTACAGAAGAGCTGTCCCAGCACAAGCTGGTCTCCCAGTTGTGTAGCTGCCAGGACTTCTGTGTGTTGAGTGAGGAAAGAGAGGCTGATACCTCCTTAAGATGGCAGGTTTCCTTTCTGTGGGAACTGGCCAGCAGATCCCACAAGTGCAAATCCCTGCTCAGAGAGGCACCATCATTTCTGGGACTATGGCTGCATTGGAGCCTCTGTCACTTGGTGCAGCTAAGCACTGCATTTAACCCAAATCTTTGGAAAGCATTACTCCTGTTTCAGTGACTATTATGTGAAATCTCTTTTGGTTTAGATCAAATGCATGAGGGAAAAGGCTTTCTCTTGCTGGCCTTCATTTTGTTCCCCATGCAGCAAATGCTATATTCCTGCTGAATGCTAAGAGTTGTTGATAATAGACAGGTATCAAGCTTTCTACTCATTCCCATACAATGTGAAGGTATGCTCATGGCTGCCACACTAAAGCACCAACTATATAGTAAAATATTTACCTCCCTCCAGCTGTGTTTATTTTAGTAGTATCTACTTTTGCCTTCAGAATCTGTTTCCATCATGGTCAATTGAATGTTTTATAGAATTAAAAAAAGGCTGATTCAATACAGCTTTCCAAACAGTAGGCACCAAGCCCACACCTCATTCTTTTATCTCTAATACTGAATTACCTTCTAAAAGTCATTGGTGCCAGTCATGTCTTTGCACTCTTTAGCCTCTGGAGAGGTTATTATTAAAAGTCTTTTCAGTAGACATGGCAGCAGCTCTTAAAGTATGTTTTCCTTACAGGTAAATGAATGTTTACCTGCAAGAAAGTCAGTCCTGCATTTCTGAGCCAGAAGAGTCTTGGGTGTTAATAGCAAGAGTTGTGAAATATGCACCCAATCTCTGAAATAATTTAGATCAAGGCTGAGCATATTGAACAGTATATGTAAACAACAGTATTTGTGTTGGAGCTGGATCAAAGCTCTCTTTTAAATGGCTAAAGAATGAACGAGTTGGTGACTAGAGAATGCCATTCATTTTATTCATTAGCAGGAGGCCTCTCTCCAGCCTTCACCTGTTTCATGTGGGGCTACCAATCTGCAGGGCCAGCAGGTTCTACAACAGAGCTTTCAGGGTAGCAAAGGGCAATATTCAGCAAAAGCAATTCTAGGGATTCACTTGAAGGAAAATACATTTTAAAATAAGCCATAGTGCTTCTTCAACATTTACACCCAATCTTTTACTGTGTTGAAGAATTAGGTCCTTATATTTGGCAACCTTCTGTCTTGGCTCATTGCTGATCCAAGACACTTTACTCCTTGAGGCTGTTAAACTACATTATTTGCTAGGGAACTTTCTGGATGACATTTTTAAAAATAAATGAGAAATTGCTTGCAACACATTCAGTATTTACATGCTGAGGAATTTGAATAGATAACAATAGTAGGCCTTGCATGGTCTGTATTCATTAGCATGTTATGCTGTGTGATTTTTTTCTTCCTGTAATCTCCTTCTGCAACAGGATAAAGGGTAATGGCATACACTTCGGTCCAGCAAATCAGTAAGAAACATTTTCCTATGTGACTGGAGACCCTCACATCTGAGGCTGCTAGCAGAAGGTATTCCCATGTTTATCTGCCTTGATCTGAGGCAGTTTTGTCTGGCTGATATGCAGTGCAGCCTCCCATTGCTGAGGCTCAGGATGAGCCTGCCAGTAGAATGAAAGCTGTGGAAGTCACATACCCATGGCACACCTATGGGTAATGCCACACACAGAGTCAGTGTCAAAACTGGGTCTAGAACCTAGGATAATGTATGAAACCTGCAGTGGCCCCAGAGGTAAAACTTTGTGCGCTGACTTTTGATTCCCTGTTAATAAGGAATGGAAATAGGACGTAATAGGTTAAACTGCACACAGTAATTCCATTGTAGAGTTCCTTCTAGACTAAACATTGGCTTTACCAGGCTTTCTACTTCCTAAATCTTTCCAGCATTAGCTTCCCCTTCAGAGAAAGATTCCTTTCCTTCAGTCAAAATCCAGAACTACCATAGCACCAATTCGCAGATCAGTTTTTACTTTTTACCTTCATATCTTCTGTTCTTAGTTATAAAAAGAGAAAACCAAGCTATTCCAAACAAGAAGAGAAAAAAATAGAAGCAAACTGCAGTTGGGTTTGGCCCTTTTTCTGAAGCAAACTTGGTATGCCTTCTGCCTTTGACAAATCTACATGTCTTGAGGAAGTCTAGGTTATAGAGTTTATCTGCAAGATATACTGTGGTATTGTAACCTGTGGGTGCTAATATAGATCCTAATGATCGGTTGGTCATTGATCATACAGGACAAGATTTAGTCCTTTCTGCCTTAGGAACATAGGTATTGACTGCTAAGCAGAAATACTATTTTGATGTGACGATTTTGTTTTAAAATAATCAGAACCAAACCAATCTCTGTCCTTAAGCCATCTTCTGTTACTAAGTATATCACTGGGGAGCATCAGGAAGTAGTTAGTATCCCAAAGACTTGCCTGCTGGCATTTGAAAATACAACCACTCTGCAGCAGTTATACATATAGATCCCATTTTTCTAAAGCAAATAAGATGGTTTGGCTTTCATTAGCAGATACAGAGAAAGGTCATAATGCAAGTGATAAAGGGATGGTTTAAAATGTATTTTCTTTCACTGATACTGTTCTATTTAGGTTTTTTTAAAAAGGAGAGAAGAGGAATGCTATGAGTCAACTTGTAACTACCAGGTTGTAATTTGGTGGGAAATGCCACTGATGGATCTATTTCCCTGCACACATACTCTATGCTTGGAACAAATCCTGAAGATAAATTTGGCTTCCTGAAGGGAAGTGTAAAGATCTGAGGGCAGATCTACAGGGCAGACTTGAAATACTTGAGCTTGTGGGGCTTTAAGTGTACTCAAAGTTGTTCACATCTGTCAGGGGGTGGCAATGTCTTACATGGAAAAGAATGAGCCAATTAAAAATGTGACTCATGGCAATCCATAAGATATTAACATTTGTTTAGAAGAGTTACTGTTTGTAACCTTTCAAAATAGGGATCATGAGAAGCAAGTAGAAGAAAATGTTGGAGGTCTGATGTTTTATCTAAGTTGTACCAGTGAATATGTATGTGTGTTAAAATCAGTGAGCACACTGAAGATATTGTATTTATAGGCAATATGGATGCCCACTTGCTTGAAGCTTTCTGCTAGATCTGCTTGATAATTCAGTAGGATTTTGTGACTTTCAGTACTGACTCTTCTCAATATAACTACTGGCACGTGAGAAACAGGGTAATGGAAAGTTATTTTCAAGTCAGTTATTTGAAACTACATTATATCTCTTTCCATAAGGTTCAGGACTTCAGACCGTTCTTGATAAATGTAATACAAGTAAGATATACTGTACATAAATATGGTGTTCTAATGCTGTGCCAATTATTGTAAGTAACGAGCTGGAGCAGAAGAGATAGCAAATAGCATGGAAAATATTTTCTTTGAATATATGTTTGAGACATTCTAGTCACAAAGATGAAAAGGATATATTTCTACTGAATGTTTCTTTAAAGAAACTATTCATTTACAGCACTTTTGCCTCTTAAGAAACAACATCCTATTCGTCACAGAAAGATGGGAGTTCTGATGAACGTGTTGTCTCTACCAAGGGAGAAACTCACATGGAATGAATTGAGTGTGTGCAAGAAAGGGTCTTCTCTTCTTAAAATGCTAAGTCTGCTCAAGCTTCTTAAAATTGATTCAGAAAGGTATTTAGGCACATAGTTCTCTGAGAACTTGTGCATCTTGGGTGTCTATATACTGGCAGTTTTCATGGGGAATCTGTATTAGACTGAGCAGTTTTTTGGGTTTGAAAGTCACCAATTGTGGCTTGCCCTCTTTTCATTGGAAGTAACTAGCAAGGAGCTGCCAGCCCCAGCATGGTGAGAGGGGGAAGTGTAGGTCTTCTAAAGATCACATAGAAGAAACTGCACCTTGTAGTATTTTCTTATTACTTAGGAAGCTGTTCTGGATCTTTGCTTTAATGTCTGGGTGCCATCTCTTGCTACCTTTGAGGAAAGGAAGTTGAAACCTCCAAACTAGTAAGACATTTCCCACTTAAAAATAAGATATCTTCTGATATGCTTTGATTGATTTAGCTCCTCATCCACACAATAGATAATTTAAACATGTTGAAGAAAAATGTCCCATCAATGAAACCTCAAATGTATGAGTTAAGATGCCTTGCTTTTTCTTGCAGAAAGCCTTCAGTTCTTTCCATTCTATATTTTAACGTTAGTGATCACAGTTGATCCAAAGTCTTTGGCACATAAATAAATTACTATGTCATCTGCTCTATAGTAATTTTGCATATGTCCTTACTAAGTGTTTGTCTTGAAGTGCAGGTAAGGGATGAGTTAAGCTGAGCAGTGAGGTACTCCTAGTATGCCCATGAAGAGAGACCACAAGAGAGCTGATTTGCAGGTGGTCACTTTAAGCCTGCCTTTTAGCAGCTTCCCCCCTTCAGTGATTTGTGATAGCATGGTGTCTTCTCTAAACGTTTGGAAATAACAAAATGTTAAACCTGAAAAATAAATTACTTAACTGAGGGTTTCAGGCTCTCTCTTGGAGTATTCTGATCATATATGGAGATGTTTGGCAAGTTTGAATTTATGTAATTCCTGCTTTAGTGGTTCAGAGTCTGAACTATTCATTTGTGGTTTCTTGTCCTGAACAGGATGGTCCACAAGAGACTGTTTATTGCAGGGACTCACAGTGTTTCCTGGCTTGTGCTTTCCCACATAGCTGTGAATTCTGCTTCCAAGCTCTGAATCCCTCTTTGACGTGTACAAGGCAAGTTCCACTCTGAACTTCCGCCGTATCTTAGCATTTCGTTTGACATTTATGTCAACAACTTGACTGGGCCTCCAGACACATCCTAGTCAGCCCAGCCTACTTCATATGGAACTCCACACCCACGAATCAGCTTGAAGCCCCTGATTAAAATAGCAAGGTGAGGCAGAGGACTAGAATCCATGAGAACCCAGTGAAAATAATTCTTGGCAGAAGGTCCCTGTAGACATGCACTGTGTACATGGCAGAAAACATACTGAAACATCAGCAAAGGATTCTACTGAGTTGTTATAATGGCTTTGGTAGACTTAACCTTGAAATTTTGTGTCTGACAATGTAAAGCTTATTTGTATGATTGAGAGAGAACTTCAATGACCCCTATCTTAACTCAGCTGTCAAAAAGACAAATTTACCCCTTTCCAAAAAATCTATCTTATCATACATCACTTCTGGTTTAGCCTGAGAGCTCAACGACTCACTTTCAGTGCCTACAAGCACACTTGCCTGTCTATGATAAAGAGACAATTGCTAAGTCATTTTGGGAAAAGAGAGCTAAAGAATTAAGTTAATTTTGGTAGCCTTTTGGTTTGTTTTACGATCAAGAATTTTTCTTCCAGGAATTGGACCCAATGATCCTTATGGGTCCCTTCCAACTCCGTATGTCCTATGATTCTCCTCATCCCTTTCCTTCCCCCAAAATTATCAGTCACTTAACAATACACCAGTTTACTAAAAGAGCTGCAGTTGTAGCTCTGAACAAAATGTCAAACTAAATTAAATTTCAGATCACAAGCCTATGCCTATTCCTTCAGAGCTCAAGTCTAGTAATAGATCTAGGAGTTGAAATAATGTGAAGAGTTCCATAGCTGGTAGTGTCCAGCAGGTTATTTCTGTCTGAAGTGGGGGGAAAAAAAATGTCATTGTATGTAACTTTTCCCACTTCCTCTGTTTCTCTTGCTGGGAATGAGCTGCATTCAAGAACAGTTCTTATTTAGGGGCTGTGTACTGCTTAGGTTTCTCATGGAGCAGAAGTGAGTAGAGGTGGGTCTTTAGTTTGTCTTTTTTTAACGATAGGACATAAAACATTTTTATACTATATAACCTGAAACTTTCAGATTAAATCCTAGCAGTGTGTTAGATGTTAGTTTAGCTCTCCCTGTTACTTTGGGCTGTTGCTTAGCCTTTTACGTTTTAATAGTGTATATAAAGGAAGGTATAATTCTACTTCTTTGTTCCTCTGGTAAGGACATGAGCTTGGAAGTAGCTTTGTTCTTCACTGTAGTCTGGCTATTTCTGAGCTAATAGACAGGGAAGCTGAAAGCAACAGAGTTTAAGTATGTGGAGGATTTTACTACATTAAAACCAGTGTAAGGAGAAAAACACATCTTGGAAACTTAGCGTGTGAGTGTATTAATCGCTAATTTGAGTAGCAAGAATGTGGTTTGGGCAAATTACTTGCTATGATAATGCATTGCTCTTTTGCTGCATCAGAACAGAAGCTCAGAGAGTTTAGAAAAAAAAAGTGAAATTATTCAAGTTCTGAAAGAAAGGTGGTGTCAGGAAAAATGATTCTAAGAGCAATTTAAGGAAAAAAAACCCCGAAGAATGAAATATTACTGAATTACAGTACAGTAATTTTTTAACCTACTGCCACAGACTACATTTCAGTCTCTGGGGATAAATTTTAGTGCAGCACTCTTCATATCATTTATGTAGACAGTTTTCGGTCACCCAAGTTGATTTCATTACATTGGGATAACGTACTTGGTTTGCTCCACTTGCTCTCAAATATTGCTTTTTAAAGTTCCACTTAGCCTTACAGGTAAATAGCAAACTATGTTTCACGATATCTCTTGTGTGCTTCTTGCTATATTGATTTAATTCAATCTGCTTGCACAGATAAGTACTTGTCTGTTTGGGAGCTGCTGTAGGTAAGCCTGCAACATTCAGCATTTCAGACTTCTGACTTCCTCTGATGTACTTATTTAGACAGGAATATGAAGTTTTGAAGTCAGTGAGCATTCTAGATGTGGTTAAAAAAAGTGAGGGCTCCTCTTAAGTCTGAGAATGTTTTAGGAAAAGAACCCTACATTTAGAAGACATGGTGTGTTCTAAGAGACTTGACACGGTAGAGAAGCAAAGCTGAAACTCCTGTGTTAGAAGGGAGACAAGAGACAATGTCTCTGAAAATGGGCAATCAACAGAGTTTGCATGGGACAAAACTTCTTTCCTAACTCTGTTATTGAAGGTCATAGGTTGTTGTTGAAGCACTTTTGCACAGTGTCCTACCTTGCAACATGAATAAAAGAACAAATAGTGTCAAGAATAACTGCACTGATGACTTATTTCCGTCTCCATGGTTCCAAGTGGTTGCTTTTAGGCTTGTTTTTATTTTTCATTGTTTCCCTTCTGTAGTATTGGAATACACGAGTTTGTTCTGTTTATAAATTCTGGAACTTGGAAAATACATCATATTCAGAGGTCCTAACTTGAGGCTGACAAAATTAAGAAGAGAGGAGAAATAATTCCTTCAGCTTTGCAATAAGAGACTCATTCTAGGTTATTGATGGAGGTTTGTCTCAGGGAATTGTTACTGGGAAAAGCTGTAAAGTAGAAATAAAATCTTTCCATAGCTTGATGTCTTGATGACAAGTACAAACGTAGTCAAGTCTTCAAAATTCATGATTAACACCATTCATAATATGACACTTTAGTTTTTAAAAATATATATAAAATTTTGCTGTTTATCAGTGTCCATGTGTGAGGTGGAGGGATAGAGTTTACCTCTTCTGGAAGTTTGGTGTAGTGACTCTGAAATATCTCTTGGCCCTTCCTGGTAATGTCACCACATTAGTCCCACATCAGCTCTAACTAAAGTTCTCCCCTGCAGCCTCCCTGCTGCCATCCCAGAGCTTGTTGAAATCTCAGGAGGGGTGAGCAGCCACTGGGGGTTCCTACTCTGGCAAACAGGACTGAAGGAGATCCTGACCAGGCAGTCTTCCTTGTCCTGCTTCCCTCTGCGTGCTCTGCTGGGCAGAGAAGAGGAGAACATGTTCTCTCCTCTTGCAAGAAGGGAAAAATGCACTTCCCAAAGCCTTGACAGTCAAGTTTTGCTGGATCAAAGTGTGGCGATTGATTTAAACTTTAGAGGACCTTTTTTGTCTTCTTTTTTAGGGGAGAATTAACAATATGAGTTCTTGAATGAATAAAATATCTTTAAAATGGAATAGGCAAGGACCTGAAGAATATCAAAACAAATCTTTGCATATTGATGTCAGGTGAGATGAACAAATCGGTTTCTGAGGAAGCAGTTCCTTCTTAACCTCTAGGTTTGGATTTGCCTCTTACCCCATGGACAGGATAATTAACCTACTCTCAAAAGGGTAGAAATCATCAAATCAAGCAGAGAAATGGGTTTCTCTTTGTCCACAAACAGGAAACACAAGATCTCACGAAGCATCAAGAAATTCCTGTTTGCAGGATGCTTGTGGTTTTCTAGGCAACTACAATTTCTAGGGCCAGGATATTTTAAAATTAATTATGAGCTAGCCAGGGAAATTGTAGCAGATGTTCTGGAAAAAATGGTGGGTTCTCAGTGGAAAACATTTCCAGAGTATTTTTCCATATTGGACATAGCCTAAACAATATCAGTGTGGGCAATTCATTCTCAGCAGGTAGTTCAGGATCTGTCTCACCTTGTGGTAACTGGTACACGCTCTCTGGTCCTGCCATCTGTACTATTGCCCCATGGTTTCTTTAGTGCCTGGATAAACCTGGGGCTTTAGAGTGTCCCAAGACTATTGGGTACTAGGAGCCTGTTCAGTAAGTCCAGATCATACAGCTAAATGAATGGAACAAGAAAAGTCAAAGTAGCCACATTGCCCTTGGGATCCAAATTCTGAACCTCATTTTCCCATCAACTCTTAAGCATTGGTGTGTGCATATGTATGTACCCTGCATGTGTCTTGGTTTATATCTGTCTTTATAAAATTACCAAATGGCTAAGGAAAACAAAAAATATGTGTAGTCTGAGCGGAACTACCTACAAATGGAAGATCTGGGGATTTTTTCCTATTTGTTTGTCATTAGAGGGTGTTTTCAAGAAAATATGGTGTTACAGTAAAAACCTGGCTGTGAGTTTTTCATATGCATGCACACAATCCACTCAAGCTATTCCCTGTTCACCTCATCCGACTCTGTTTCCCTCCTTCCATTTAGGAAATTCAGTGTTCTCTAAAGCCCAGATAGGGGTTATCAATCATGTTCAATATTAGGTTACTTGCAGAAGAGAGTCATTACCTTTAATGTGTAATAACTGTGCCATGAAGATAATACAATAAAATCCAAGAAATGTAATTTAGGAAAGGCTTCCTGCTCAACTTAAAAAAAAAAGTTATAATCCCATCCTTAGGGTCACAGAAAATCTTGTTTATTTTATTCCTTCTACTTTGTTTGTGCCTTTTGGGGCTTTCTTCAGAGTAATGCATCATCTGCCTGGGAAGGTTCTCAATGTGGGTCCGCTGCATTCAGCTATTTCTATAGAAAACCCAAGAATACTTTATGTTGGGGTATAGCTGCTGTGCTAAGAGCTGCTGCAGCACAGAGAGCTCTTGTGTTGGATTGTGATTGTAATGGTCCTGTTAAATCTCATGATTGGATGAATTACAGGGAATAGGACAACCTTGTACTTTTGACATGGGCACAAACTACGCCCAAATGGAGATACAGGAAACTTGGAAAAATAAGAAAGCTTTTTGTGTTTGGACATGTCCACAAGGAAGCAAAAAGCTGTGTTTTGGAGTGACCTGACTGGGATAGAGGGTCAGGGTGTGGAGCTACTGTTACTGCTTTTGTACCTTTTGGCTTTGCTCTCTAGCGCTAGACACGCTGGTGTGCTTGGCTGTCCCTACAGAAGGGAGCATGGTAGTGTCAGCTTTAGAAAGTGAAGGGGTTAATGAGGAGTTTAATAGTAAAGGAGTCTTTTCATAAACCTCTCCATCTTGAAGGGCAGTGTAGCCCAGTCATTTTGACCAGTCTTTTGTAGAGAGATTCCTAGCTACTAGATTTCTTGGGAAAAGTTTAATGCAGTAGTTAAGAGCTGATGGTTTTTACTGAAGCAGCAGTGGCAATGGCCATGTCTATCTCTGTTTTAGACTTCACTAGTGTTTCTCCACTCCTATTGACACATCTGGTACGTGTCCTTGAAAGAAAGGATTTTTCTTTTTTTCTTCTCACACCTTAGAGTAATATTCCAACTCAGTGGACAGAACTCTCCTTTTGTTTGCTTTATTGAAAAATACTTACATCTTCAAAATATTTGATAAACTGCTAAATTTTATTTCACCATTTCACCCTCTTTTGGGTACTTTCCCCAGGCAATATTAGGAATTCTGCTTCTGTAGTAGTCTTACTTCAAAAAAGTGGTATAAGTTTGTAGTTTCACTGGCCATTTCTTTATGTAAATAGCTTGAAAGCAAACTGAAAGAATTTGGATTCTCTCTCTACGGGAAATGACTCTTTCCTCCCAAAGCTCTGAAAAATAGGTATCACTTAAAAATAGAGGCAGTTGACTGTACAGAAGCCTCTCCACTACCTTAGTCTTACTTCTGTGCAGCCAAAATTTGAAAAGAACTTGCTCTTAACTGTTCTCATTTTATTGATGTTGCATTGTCTCTGAACACTGAGATAATCTAGTAAATGTACTCTCTGCTTAAGTGCAACCTTAATTTGAAAATCACATCCATAACGGTTCTCAGAAATCCTATTTGAAATTACTAAGCATGATTGCTCATGCTGCAAATGCTTTAAAAATCAGTCCAGTCAGACACCAGAAGCTATTTCAAGTGACTTTTCTAGTCAATCTTTGTTACCCAGCATGGGACAGAATTACAGTCTGCACATCAAATACAGTCAACACATTTTATTATTCTGTAGAGTGAGAATCTTGACAAAACACTATGAAATCAATTCTAAAAGAAAATCGCAGTTGATACACCCTAGAAAATGTGAAGTAGATATGTCAAATTATATCGGTTGTGAATTAGTGTCTTGGCTTGAATTAATAATGGAAAACTATCTAGAGACTATTATCTGGATGAAACTTGTTGATGCAATGTCATATTTGATCTATTAAATACCTTCTTGCTATTACTGCACCTATTGCTTGTCAGCACTAGTTGGATGTTTCCTATTTTTCTAGCCTTACGATCTGCTGAAACTCCAGGAGCCAAACTTTGCTTCTCACTGTAGTGAAGGAGATGTTGCATAAACTGAGAGAGTAAATCCGCTGCCTATGTATATACTCTTGTGGTTGTCTATCAGATTTTCTGTAACTAGAAACTGCATCTGAGTAAGAACACTGGTGTTTGGGAAGATGTCACTGTGTGATGAATCCTGACCCAGCGCTGGAGGAGGGGACTGCGTGTGTGGGCAGGCAAATCAAGATAGCTCTGTTTTGCAGCAAGTTGAACAGGGCTGTGACTAGGTCTGTATTTCCTTTAAAGATCTTCTGAAATTTGTCTTCACTGCTTGTTTATATCCACTGCTCTCACTTGTCATGAAACTAAAGCACTGTAGCCACGAATCATTTCAGTTTGTTCTGGGCTTGCCTCTGGGCAAGTCAGAGAAGAAGATACCATCCAGCATATCCTGCAGCTATTTAGACTAGCATCAATTTAACTGCTGTTTCCATGCCCCATCTTTAAGATTTCTTCTCTTTTGTGCTAAGATGTCAATCAGCTGAGATAGATCATGTTTCTCAGAGTAAGTCTCTTCTGAACTGGTTGGCGATCCCAGTATTTAGATGGGTGACCAATACTCAGGCTCCTGACAGAGCATAAATGGGAAGTAAAAAGCCTTCAGTGAAGTTACAAGATGGTGGGAGGTGGTGTGAAAAGGTTTAATCAAAGCATAAGCCATGCAGCCAAGTATGTAACTTCCTGTATCCTGATTTCTGGCTCATACCATCTTTCTGTAGAAGTGTTCCATAAGCTATGAGATCTCCAAGGGGTCTGAATGTAATCACAGACAGTAAATGATTATTAACACTGCAATTTAGGAGTAACTTGTCTCACTTCAGTACCCCTCTTTTGAGACTATGAAGCTCTAAAGTGAGATATGCTGTCAGAATACCCTTGAATTGTAGCAGTAACTGGAGATCTTTGCTCTACCCGTTTTAGTCTGACTTGATCAGCGTTAGGAAAGATGGATGCAACCAACTGAGATCTTAAAACATTCACAAGAAGAATGAGATTAACTGTGCTTTGTTAAAGAATGCTGATCTGGAGGTTTGACATTTCATGTTGGAGAATTTGTCCACTCTAGTTTGAAAATGTTTGTTGTTTTTTTAGCTTTGAAAGTTAAACCAGCTTGTTATAAGGTTTGCCTTAAAAATAATTTTTGTAAATTACTTTCCTTACTAGGGATATGTCTCCTGTTTTTTTCTTTTTTTTTTGCTGCCTCCTTTAAACCTGCATAGTAGTAGATAGTGTGCCTTTCCTTAAGTTTATTTTTGTGGGATTTTACTTGCTGTGTATAAACCCACAGAACAAAACCAAACCTCATGTAAAGCTAGGTAGCCCTTTTATTCATGTATGTGTGTGTCTGTGAGGTTTTGCGGTTTCTTATGAAATGGAAACTGGACATAGAAGTGTGTGCTCTACTTCTGTAACTTGGCAGCAGGGTGTCAGGCAGGAGAGCCTGTGAAACCAGAGAAAAATTTTATTTCCTGAAGAGACAGTAGAGCTAGAATTTCTACTCTATTTTTTCTTCTTTTAATAGCATTCTGCTTTTGTTTTGCTCTAAGAAAATGGTGTCCTTACTGCAGTTTTAACTTCAAACAAGGTGTGATGGAGGACTGGTAAATTGTCTGTCTCTCTGGTGCTCACAAACACAGTTTATCTGGGTTCATGATAAAATGGCACACATCCTAAAAATACATTTACTCAGGCTGTTGCTTTTACTTTGAACTCTTAATGAAATGGCAATGGCTTTAGTAAAACTTTTCAGTCCCATAGTTTGACTTTGTCTCCACGCTTACGGTTTCTGTTAGCTTTGGGTTTGTTGTGAGAGTTTTGTATGATGATGATTAAGATCTGCACTGGGGATAATGGGAATGGATGCATTAATACTGTCAGGAGGTGTGGGCACGACATAACCTAAGGTAGTGAAAGAAATGTTGAGCTGGCTGCCTGATTTGTATGTTGTGAGGTATCTATGGCTAGACTTAATGTATACACACACTACGTGGTGGTTCTGCTAGGCTGAGTTTATATTTTTTATGTGGGTCTATTTAATGTATTAGTTCATTGCCTGAAGATCACAGGCGAGCTGAAACATACAGAGCATGCTAACATGCATACAGGGCACTGCTAACAAATTCTTCTTTAGCTTTGCTCTTATTAGGCTTAAATTTGAGAGTGGTTCCTAAGCTGTGGCTCTCAGCATGCATATTAGTGGTTAAAAGGGCGTGGTAATGGTTCTGTGGCACCGACTCTCTCATGCTGACATTCACGTTAAGAGAAAGCCACAACCCTCATGTGCTTGCCTAATGCCAATCTGTGCTTCTCACAATCTCTGGGCTGTTACAAACCTATGGCCTGGTCAGATACAGACTTTGGGCGGTAAGAACTGTTAGGGACTGTATCTGCAAGAGTCTTCCAGTTGGCTATGGATGTTTCAATGAAAACCTTTTGGAAGCCTTGAATTGCTGAGTTTTGTTTCTTATGATATGGAGTTTTTTTAAAAAAAAAATCCTGTGAGTTTTGCTGCAAGATTTATTTGACCCGTTAACGGCTGTGATGAAGGTGATCCCTGAAGTATTCAGCACAAGCTTGGTAACGGATGACTTTGTCAGGACGGTATATTGCATCTGTTACAAGCAAATGATATATGACTTCCAGGGATCAGGTTTGTCTTGGATTTTTGTTCTGTCATAGTGGAAGCTTTGTTGCACAGTCCTTCATCTGATTATTTAATAAGGACAGATACACTGGAAGTATGTGCAACGCTTCTACTAGTGTAAAACAAATATTAAAGGCTTAAAGTTTTCTAATTTAAATCTAGATATTTTTCCCCTTTTAAATTAATTTACAGAGTTCTTGACTGGGAGACAGGAAGAGACTTCTCATGTTGTTGGTACTGCTTTTAATAGAGCCCTGCTGTCCCATTGGGCTGATAGATCCATTTCTTCCCAAGAATAGGGCATGGAATGGGCCTGGGCCCTCTGTTCTGTTTTTCAGTGGTGGCTGTTTTGCATTTCTCATTGAAGGGAGATGTGGTGTTAGAGTGGGCACTGCTTTGACTCTTTGTAACATTTAAAATATATGAAAAAGCCACGAAAGAAATACCAATTTTGTATTCCTCTTGGAAAAGTAGCTTTCTTTGTGTGGCTAGTCCAAGGGAAAAGAGCAGGGTGGTGTGTGACACCCAGGCAAATGGGATTTGTTCTTTGAATTTGTAATAGAAATACCTATAGCTCAAGCAAAACCCATTAAAGTATCTGATCTGCTCACAGATTCATCAGGCTTGCTTCATCAAGAAAAAAAACCAACCTTGGACCAAACAGATGGAAAGTATCATGGGAACCAAAATGTGATTTTTATCTAGTAGCCTTTCTTTTCTATTAATTCTCAGTATTGCATTCAGGGAACAAAATGACTCTTCCTGTGGGTTATTCATCACCTGTAATTTTCCATAAGTGTTTCTCAAAGCCTCCTGGAGTAACTGTTTTTGTTTCACATATCAAAGGAAGTGAGATCAAATCCTGTTATGGTGTTCTTTTCTATCAGGTTAGCCGAGTTTTCTTGTTTTAGAATAAACTTATGAGGGGGATGGGCAAAAAAGGAAAATAATATCAACCAGCAATTGTTTACATTTTAAATATTCAGAATAGAATTGCATTTTGCTTAGACAAAATAAGAAGAGTAATCTTAGAAAACTTTAGATATGAAACACATCCTACAAATATTATGTGTGGGCCAACATTGCCCTTAGTGGGCTCAAGCAAAGAACCTCACCTGTGCAATAGTGTGTAGGCCCTTCTAGCCCTGAAATTATCCATTATAGAAGAAACTGTATTGTTTCTGTTACCCTGAGAGCACCAACTGCTCATACACAACCCATCTGGCCCCTGGCTACTTGGGGACTGCTGATTTCCTTTCCCTCCTTCCCCATAGAGCCAAAAGCATCAAGTAATTGTTTTGTTGGTTTTGAGCAAACATTTTTATAGGGTAGTACCATCATCAGAGTAAACTGGCTCTGGGAAGTGTTTGTACAACCTCCATGGGGCACATGTTTTTCTGGAGTCTGATGTGCAACATCTGGGGAAAATGAGAGGAGATCCTAGGGAACGAAGCATGTTGTCAGGGTGTAAGTATGTTCACAACAAATGTGAATTCAAGTCACCTAGCCTGAGTAAGGCAGAGTGCCCACCACTAGACTTAAGAGAATGTTGGCCCCTTTTAGAGCCATTTTGTGTGAGGAGAGACCTTTTCTTCTTCTCAAGCAAGTGAGCAACAGAGTGTATTGCTTGGTGGTTCTTATATAAACACCCAGACTGTTGGGGCGGGGTGGTGTCGCAGAAGACAGAAGCAAAATATTATCTTTCATATGCATGTAAAAATAAATCTGACTCTTCAAATCCTGCAGAGATCCTAGTTTCATCTCATTAGCAGTGGCACAAAGACATCTAGACTAGCAGGCCAGATTTTGGTGTCTGACACTTAGTAGTATTGGCAATGGCACTCATAGAACATGCTGCTCAGTAACTGGGATTGCAAGCTCTGCTCTTCTACATTTGTTCTTCAACTACCTGTCTTACATGCAGAAATGTTGGATAGGGTATTTTACTGGGTGCTGTATAGATACTGATTGCAGAAACTCACTATCAGCAGAAAGCCATGGAAGAAGGCATTTTAAAAAGGGTATGTATTGCGTCAGAAGACAAGTAAGGTAAGCATTTAACTGTTGACTGAACACTTTTGTCATTGGCATAAATGTGAATGTTATCACTGTCTTGGATTTACCATTCCTTCTTGGAAGTTCCATTCTTGAGAGGAGCACAGCACCCTAGATTTGTCTCTGGCTCTGGTCACTCTTGTACTGCTCTTGTGTTGCATAGCTGTGAGCCTGGTTTTCGTTGGCTAGTAAAACTGAGTTTACAACTGTGTGTGTGTGATGTGCTAGCAAGATGCTTAGAATAGAGCCAAACTGTTCCTTTTCTTCTGCAGCCTGCTCAGAGACTCAGTATTGGAGAAATATTTGGTGAAGAACTACAGCGTGCATGACAGTGTAGCGGTCTTTCTTTCAAGGCTCCTTCTTTTTCCCTTTTGCCTCTGATCTCTCCTAGTATTTTATGCAAAAAAGGTGTTTCTTGGTGAATTAAAATTTTACTTCTCATTGCTGAGATTTTTCTCTTTAAATTTAAATCTAGTGAATATGTCCTAAGAAGAACCAGTCTAATGTATTCCCAGTTGAGTCCTGCCCTGCAAATTATAAGTTGGTTGTTATAATTGTTCTGCACTAGGACAACAGTGATTCCCAGATACTTCTGGGTTTTAGAGGATTCAAAGGGCCAGACCAGAACATGTGAAGTGGAAAATGTGGGTGCAATTTTAAAGGAGCTATGGCTGAATACTGAGATGTATGCAGAGTGGTGATGGGGATGAAATTGCAGTTTAACAAAGCATGGGGAATCTTGTTGACTTTTCCCAACGATTTGACAACTGCCTGTTGTCCCAGAGTTGGGGTGAGACCCCCTGCCTCCTGAGGCTGTGGCACATTCGCAGATGGCCAGGCTGTATTCTGCATGTGGCAGAGGATTCTGTGAACTGTAGGTGCTACTTGCAAAGTAATGACTCGCCTCAGAGTTGATGGTAATTCACTGCTGTTTCTTAAAGTGGAAGTCCTTTTGCCACTTAAGTTTACAAGAGGAGAGACTGACTTTCACTTAAATCCCAGCCATTTTACAGCTAATCTTTCTGTTTCAGAAGTATATTTCTGTCCCCATTTTTTCTCTTACTTGAGAGACAGTAGCTGCCAGATGCCAATAAAATTGTAAGGGATGGAGATGCTGAAATGGTATCCCTTTGGTCCAACTACCGTGTTCAAGAGGCAGCCATAAATGCTATCTGTCAGAGGCAGGGAGCCATTTCACTCTGGCACAGATGGTTTAGTGTAGCTGGAAGAGGGAGAATGGAGAATAAACCCCACCTGAGGGCTGACAGGGGAATTGTGGGCATTGCAGCCTTGCAGTTGGGATGTAGGACTGGGCAGCATCAGAGATGTGTGACCTGCCACAAATAATGCAGCTATGGTTTAGGTGGGATATACAGCTCTGTATTTTGCTGGGGCATATGATGTTCAATATAAATAGTGGCCTGTTGCA
Organism: Zapornia atra; assembly: GCA_013400835.1. NCBI lineage: Eukaryota > Metazoa > Chordata > Aves > Gruiformes > Rallidae > Zapornia > Zapornia atra. The sequence continues at coordinate 131,094 of VZTU01009564.1, forward strand.
CTGCAGGAGACAATATGCTGCTTGGCTGTACTGTTTGCTCAGTTTAAAAAAGAATTTAAAAAAAACACCCCCAAGAAATCATGACCACAATGAAACTCCTTTTTTTGGCCATGTGCCAGGCATAACAGCCAGGCATGAAACCAGCTTGGCACCAATGACTGAGGGTTTTAGTCTCCCCCCAGCCCATGCATTTTGAGGTTTCTTTAATGTCTTTTGTCCTCTGTAAGATAATTACTATGCTAACTTTGTTAAAAAAAGACACAAAACAATAAAAGAAAATTGACACAGCGACTCCTTTTAACAGGATTACAAGGAGCAAGAACACTTCCTTTTTGTGCCTGAAACACTTTTTAGCCTCCTTCTCTGCCTACCTGGGGAGGACAAATTAATATCTACCAGGCTCCATGCACCTTTCCCAGGTCTAATTATTGAGACCTCTCATGACCTCCTGTGAAGAGGCTCCCTGCTGAGAGGGAACCTCATGGCTCTGCAAAATTGCTTGGTGCTTCCAAAGGCAGGTGTGAAGCCTCCACACCTGTGGGAGAAGACAAACAAATGAATTTTTAGTGATGAATGTTAGGCACCAGGCTGATGGTTTTCCATTTCTATCCCCACTTCCTTCTCACCCTTTCTCCAAATGTTTGCTGCCATTATTGCTACATTGAGCTGGAATTTGTGAACTATTTGGCTGGCGCTCAGCCCACTGTGGTAGGTATTGCTGAAGCCAAGAGGATTGACTTGAGGAGGGGTGCAATAAGCTAACAGGCTGGTATGTGTTTTTTCAGTAAACACTATTTCTCTTCTGCTTCTTTCTTGTGCCTTGTTCCACTTCCATGCTTCTCTCATTTTTGGCACCTAGAGATACAGGTCCTTAAAGCCTCATGCAAACATGGATAGCCATTCTACTCCAGTAACAATTCATCAAAATCTTCATCACAGTGCTTTTTAACAATTCTGTAGATAAAGTTCCTCAATTTTGCATTTGTATTTTAGAATTTTAACTGAGCTCAGGGGCAAGTAGACCCTATAGAGGTAGGAGCACACTTGGCAAGACTTTTCCTTCGGACTCTTACGTACCATAGCCAGTCTATCATCATTTAAGTTTGCCATGTTTTATTTAGACTGCAACTGAACCCTGAAAATCCCATAAGCCAGGCATGTCTTACTGCCTTTTTGTACTACAGGATGCTGCATTTTACTTAATGGTAACGATGTGGTGATGCTAAGCAAGCAGGGAAGTGGAGAAACGTGACAGGAGTCTGTGGCTGTGTTCACGGGCAGGGTAGACACATATGCTGGTTGAAAGTGTATTTTAATTATTTAATTTTACTTGTTTATAAGTGTGTAAGGCAATGTATCCAGTATTCAACTAGCAGTGCTACCTTTATGGTAAAACTCAATTTGTCAAGGTAAGGGTTGGAGGGTTCATGGTACTCAGCTGTAGAAGTTCCTGATCTCTACCCTCTGGTTTTAGGGTAGCTGAGGTCTGCTGGGAAAGGGCCCAGGGTTGCAGCTATCGTGATCCTCAGTAATAGACAGGAGCTGTGCAAGTAAGTATGGGGATAGGAGACCTTGGGCTGCTGAGCTGGCAGTAAAACAATCCCTTTAGCAGAGTGTCACAGGTTACTTCTTTTGACTTGTAGTACTTTGCCTTTCTCAGCACCATTCAGGCTGCCCTGGTGCCACATTTGAAGAAATATGGGGGATAGCAAATCCTCCTGCCTTTTCTGACCATGCTGTCCTCTGTAAAGACCTGAAGTTGAGTGGAATTTTCTTAATATTCCCATGGGTCACCCTGCTGCTCCTTAATGCTGGTCATCTTGCTCTGTTGTGCAAAAGATGACAGGCTTAGGTTGTAACATGTCTGAGTCCTATACTCCTTTCCCTATAGCTGAATATGTCATTGCACACGGATGACTTCAATTTTAATTCCTATTCATCAGGTATTCAGTGGTGTGAGGTGTATATTTGTTTTTTCCCTGTACCTTGGATTCCCACGTTGTTTCCTATCCAAGTATTACCTAGGTGTGCTCTGTTTCTCAAATCAGGTAAGTTGGTGTAATTTGCCCAACAGTAGGCAGCACTGGGTTGTAGGCTTTATGTAAAGATGCTTATTAAACTCCACTTTTCCCCTTTTTCAAATGTATTACGCTATGCAGCTGAACTATTGATGATCCACATGTAGTCTGAGAAGGGACTGAAACTGTAGAAACAAAATAGGTAAGAGTGGTAGGCCAGACTTTAGTAGCACAGCATTTTTAATATGAGGATACTGTGCCACTGTAAGAACACTGAGTGGCCATTCCTTTCCATTAACATCAGCCTGGTGTCAGGGGATTGCTACCAGTGTAATGCTCTCTGTTCTTCAGAAGGTGTCGAGTCACAAATGTGTTAGCTGGGAGCTCCAAGCACTGGATGAAAGAATCAGGCTTATTCCTGCAGAATACACGTGTGTGTGTGTGTGTGTGTGTGTTTCAGTGGAGGACTGAGTGGGTCTTCAGAATTCTCTGGGATATGGGAAGGCTGGCTTGCTTTGCAACTTTGTGGGGTAGATGAACTAGAACTGAGTTTTAATTGAAGCTGTACCAGTTTACCAAGGCAGGACTTGGTAATACCTAGAATAAAAATGGTACTTGACTGTTTTACATCCCATGTGATTACCAGTATCTAGATCAGATTTGCACCGAAGGGTGACAGTGTGTCCAAATCAGAGCAGGAACATGGAAAATCTGCCTCATCAGTCGATACAAAGGTACAGAGAGACAGTAGAAAGCCTGATATCACCCAAAAAGTGGTTTGTATATTCAGAAGCTGATAAAGAAGATGCTATGAATGGCTAGCTACTGAGCAGAAACTGGGAAATGCTAGTATCAGTCAGAGATATGCCAGACAGGAGCATGGATGAGTTTTTAGAACTATTTACCTCTTTCCTCTCATTCCCTTGATGTTAAATTGAGGTTTGGTCTTAGTCAGATCTCTCCTGTCATGTAGATTTGTACTTCAACATCCTGCCTTTTGAGGCTGATCTAATCCTCCTGTGACCTAAACTTTCTTCTAATCTGTATTGGTACTCTAGCTGTCAGAAATAACTGAATTCTGGTCCTGCATTAGTACAGTCTTTTTACTGTCTTTCTACAGTGAGTAGGGAAGAGCACGTCTGTTGGATAACAGAGTTGAAGGCACCTCCCAACAATGATTTAGAAGACCTCACATCTCTGTGGGCAATTTGGGGAGCCCAAAATGATGATGATAATCAGTACTTCAGTACTCACATCCAAATTTGACAGGAACAACTTTTAACTGAAGCTTGTGCTCCAGCATCTTTGTCACAATGAAGGTCTGTGTTGTCAGCATCAGGGCAACATAAATATCTCACCTTCATTGCTAGCAGCCACTGTGAATTGAAACTGGGTATATATGTTATGAAAGAGAGCTGCCTACATCTTTATCAAGTGTTTTATGAATGGCTTCACTGTTTACAACTGGTACAGGAAATTAGGGTGGCTGCAAAACTTGCATTTGCAAGTTTGGTGAGGACAAGCAGGTGATGAGTGAATTTCATATCAAAACATTAGTATTTCTCTTTTCTTTCTGTAAGTAGATGCTGAAGTCCAAACACTTGTAAGGGCCATTCCTGTGAATGATGTTAAAGCTGAAACAGTTTCATTGTGCTGAAGAACCATGATAAATTGTTAATCCACTGCTCTTGAGGACAGGAGTGAAAGGGAGACCCGTTCAGGAAGATGTATTGCTTTCAAGGATAAGCCCAAAGAAAATCAATCCACAGCCAGCAGAAAAGGACAATTCCATATTGGTTGGAACTGTATTTATCCCACAAGTTTTAGCCACACTGGTCTGTACATTTTCAATTTTACAGTGATGGTTTTTATACACTAGTGCTGTTCACCTCCCTGGTTTTTATTATTACGAGGGTTTTTGTTGTACACCAGTGTATGTGAGGGGTGTGGGGGGTGTCTTGCTTGTTTGCTGCTCCTATGCAACATCACTGTATTACTTGGTATTGTGCCTCCACATCCCAGGGAACTACTGGCACTTCATAGAGCAGATTTGCTGTGAGGCTATTGTTCATTTTAACATTCAGAAATTTATATTTAATTTTAAGGTATTTATTGTTTTCAATATTTCCTTTTAGTAAATAAAAGGGCTTTCTTGTTAATGAACAGTAAATTGAGAGGACAAAACAGAAACACTCAACTGCCCAGTTGTTCAGAATGAATAGAATAATCTTGAAGGCATCCTCCTAGCTTAGCTGATGACAATTGATGATCGTGTATAGTACTTGAAATATATGGATTTGGTTCCTGGCTCTGCACTGGTTCTCGTTTAATCTGTCTGTGATCTCTAGAAGTTTCTTGGCTATAAATAAAGCTACCACAGCAGTGTGGTATAGCACTCGTGACAGAGTCTATGTTCCTTCTGTATCTGTTGCTTCTTGCTTGGACCAGAGGAGCAGCGTTGCCTGACTGTGCTGTATTTTCTAATCTTTTACCAATGGGAAGTCTGAGGTTACTCAACGTGGGGGCTAATGAAAAGAAGCAATTACAAGTGTGGTGTTTTTCTGTCACCTCAGGGATGCTGAACCACTTCTGTTATATCTGTTGGTTACTTTGAATGCTTTAATAGGTAGAGTTTGGAATAGCCTTCCTTTAGGAACTGGATAAATGAGCCTAGTCATAAACCATTCTGTTAGCCTTTGTTCTGCCACTGGGTAGTAGGTGGAGCTATGCATAAGCTGATTTAACGGAGGAGGGCTAACAGAAATCACGCTTCTTTTGTACATAAGCTAAAAGTTGCCACTTTGTGCTTTGTATTTCACAGTACTGTAATTCTTCAGAACATAAACATGTGCTTAGTGTAGTGATTCCAAGAGCCCCTTTATCTTGGTGTTTTGCAAAGTGAAAAAGGTCTGAGGGTTGTGAGGTAAGAGTCTGAACTGAAATAAATTGGCATACTCTATGGATGTTATCTTGTGCTGGGCTGATTCTTAAAGGTTTATCTATGCTCCCTTTAAAATTGCCTGTGGAAGAAAAAGGTATTCTATTTCTCTTGTGCAGTATTGCTTTGTGGCATTTTCTGCTGTGAAATAAAGTACTTTTTTTTTCATTTTCTTTTTCCTTGTATTATCTTTGACCTTGCCTCTGCATAGATGCCATTTGAAGTCATATGGAGTTCTCCTGCTTCTGGGAGAATGTAAGCAGATCTGGTCAAGGCAAGATCTTTGTGCCTTCCTCTCCTTGTGCTTAAGTAATTCCAGGCTAGGGCTTTGCATTTGGTATTCATGCAAATGAACCACTGGCAACAATTTTGCGTTTTCTGTGGAGAAAATGACTTAGGATATACTTCAGTATTTTAGCTGTATTATGGCTGAATTATTTGCAGTGTTATATTCATTCAGACCATCTGATGGATTTAAGATATTTTTATAGTCAGTGGAGAAAGGCACAGTCCTGCAAAGGTGACTTTATAAACTCAGACAGTCTTAAAAGTAACCCTGCATCCTCCTCTAACTGTAACATGGCCTTAGGCTCAAGTCAAGAGTATCCCATCTTTCATAGAATCATAGAATGGTCTGGATTGGAAGAGACCCCAAGGATCATAGAGCTCCAAGCCCCCTGCCACAGGCAGGGCCACCAACCTCCAGGCCTGGATCTACACAAGGTTGGCCAGGGCCCCATCCAACCTGGCCTTGAACACTTCCAGGGACGGGGCATCCACTACTTCTCTGGGCAGCCTGTTCCAGCACCTCACCACTCTTCCTGTAAAAAACTTCCCCATAATATCTAATCTAAACCTTCCTTCCTTTAGCTTTAGTCCATTCCCCCTTGTCCTGCCATTATCTACCCTGTTAAAAAGTTGAATCCTCTCCTGCTTATAAGCTCCCTTCAGGTACTGGAAGGCTGCAATGAGGTCCCCCCGCAGCCTTCTCTTCTCCAGGCTGAACAAGCCCAGCTCCCTCAGCCTCTCTTTGTAGGGCAGATGCTCCAACCCTCTAATCATCCTCGTGGCCCTCCTCTGGACCCTCTCCAACAGTTCCACATCTTTCTTGTATTGGGGGCCCCAGATCTGGACACAGTACTCCAGGTGGGGCCTCACGAGGGCAGAGTCGAGAGGGACAATCACCTCCCTGTCCCTGCTGGCCACCCCTCTTCTGATGGAGCCCAGGATACCATTGGCCTTGTGAGCTAAAAGAGCACAGTGGTGGCTCATGTTAAGTTTCTCATCCACCACAATCCCCAAGTCCTTCTCAGCAGGGCTACTCTCAAGAAGCTCTTCTCCCAGTCTGTATCTATGTCTGGGATTCTTCTGACCCAAGTGCAACACCTTACACTTGGCAGTGTTGAACCTCATTAGGTTTCCCCAGGCCCATCTTTCCAGGCTGTCAAGATCCTTCTGGATGGCTTCCTTTCCTTCTAGGGTGTCGACTCCTTTCCTTCTAGGGTGTCGACCACACCACTCAGCTTGGTGTCATCCGCAAACTTGCTGAGGGTGCACTCAATTCCATCATTGATGTCCCCTCTTCCTTTCTATGGTGTTATGCTGTCCAAATGCTGTTCAGGAATGAATTGAAAGCTTTAGAGTCATATTCACTATTTTAGTGCCTGATGCTGCCTGTGCAGAGTCTTGGTTTATGCTGCTGTGTCACTGAAGAACTGCTAATAGCATTAGTTGTGTCTTTGAGGATGTGTGTAGTTGCGGCCTTTCAGGAGAGGTGAAAACTGTGGTGACAGAATGATGAAGGTCTCAAAATAACACAGCTTGACTTGGGACTGTGCCCAAAGCCTGCTAAATGTGTGGAGTACTCTGATTTAAAGGCATGGTTCTCCTACTCAGTGTTGATGCCTTATGAAAAGTGTGCTTGCTCCAGCAGCAACCAGTCCCTGGTATTTGCCTTTTAGTAGAACTAATAAAATCATATCTCCAAAATAGATGAACTTGTCATTGAGGTATCCCTAAATGAAAGAGCTTATCACAGATTCCAGGTCAGGAAGGCTAATGCTTTCTGTACTGAACTTTTTACGTAATGAATGAGCCTTTCCTTGGTCAATAAAGCTTCACCTTGCTGACTGTTTTGATTTTCTTTTCCATTTATTTTGACTTCCTGCATCAATTCCATTCACACTTGCTTATTGTTTTCCCCGTGCCATGTTGAGTTTCTGGTCTTATATTAACAGCCTGCTTCGTAAGGCACTATAAATCTTACTCTGGGTGGAGAAAAGTGGATATCTCATTAGTTGACCAAGGGAGTCTTGGCAGGGAAAAAAAATAGGCTCACTCCACACACAAGTGCTAGTTGATTTGCCAGCTGGGCAAGATCTGGCTTTCAAGTGAGATGTAATTGCTTCTAGTTTTGTTTAGTATGGTCTCCTCCTGTTTCCTGATGGTCTGAGCTTTGGTCGCTTGTCAAATGCAGTGATGATCTCCGTGGTAACATGAGAAGGAACTTGCAGTGTACCCTTGGTAGTCTGTGGGCTTGAGACACTTTGTGTGAGATGAAAGGAGAGATTGAAAACTTTGTTCTGAGTGCTCATGCAGTAGTGGCAAGAGCAGACTGAGTGGTGTCTGTTAGCTAATCTGTACTGCATGGAACATGGCTTGGGAAGCATAAATCTGAATCTTTCTGCTTTTATGTATATACCTTAAAGGTTTAAGTTAGGCTTAACTTCAGACTAGAAGGTGAAATGGATATGCATGGAGAAGTGCACAATGCACAGAGCCTTCAGTCTGTGTTTCTACTATTGCAGGAACATTTCTGCTATTGCAATAGTAGCAATTGCAAGTTGCATAAGGCAATGCAACTTGTCCTTCACCTTTTGCAGTGACTTCTGATGAAATACAGCATCAAACTGGAGTATGTGGTGCATGGGTTTCACTTAACATAACTGAAATGTTAATTAAAACTTTGGAATAAAACCTGAAGATGAAAGAACACTCTTTTTGTAGTTTCACTCTAAAGTGCTTTTTTTGATGAAGGCATAGCCCTCATGCACCGAACCTGAGGATGAGTCTCTAAAATTCATTGCAAGTCTCCCTGCAGTCTGTTCTACATACAAAGTAATTTCTTTGACTTGGTTTTGTCTAATGATTGTATTGTGACTTGTGTGGTTGATGTCTGTTGGTATAAATACCTGGCATGTCAAAAGAAGTGTTCATACTGTTTCATGTACTTCTCCATCTGTGGAGAAGATGAAAACTAGCAGTTTAATTGACAGCTAAAAGATGCTTGCATTACTGCTGTAGTGAATGTAGTAAAATTTAAGCAGAACAAAATGTCCAAATACCCACTTTGATAATGTATGCTCACTAGTGTTTGTGCTTCACTTAGATCGACACCCTTATCTATTAAGGGTACTGTTTCTGTGCCATACCTAAAATAAAATCTATTAAAATCTTTTCTGTGCTGGCTGAGATGGAAGCATGTTGGTTAGAAGTTCTATTAATAACAATTAAAACCTTGAGCAGCAGCACTTCCATACTTATGGAGCTCTTCAAACTGTGCCACAATTGAGAGGTTTGATATTCAAGAGCTGTTTTGAAGAAGCAGACACTGAGGAAACAAATAACTAACCGGATGGCATTAATTTGCTCACATATTTGATCAGAAGTTGCTTATGTAAGGAGAACCTTGTGAAAGAGTGGGTCCCAGGAATTTGCCTTTCTGTTTATTCCTTTGGAAAGGGAAAATAAAATGCAAAAGAACCCAATTTTTCCTAGTTTAAACTTCTGTAATTTTACACGAGAACATGATTTTCTCCATTTTGCAGAGAAAGTGGAAAAGGGAGTTCATTATCACTATGAGGTGATCTTCTATCTCCCGTATGAGGACAGGCTGAGTGAGCTGGGACTGTTTAGTCTGGAGAAAAGAAGACTTAGGGGGGATCTAATTAGTGTTTATAAATATCTTAGACATGGGATGCAGGGGGAAATGGCCAGCCCCTTTTCAGTGGTCTGTGGGGACAGGACAAGGGGCAATGGCTGTAAACTGGAGCACAGGAAGTTCCGCACCAACATGCGGAAGAACTGTTTCACAGTGAGAGCGACAGAGCCCTGGCACAGGCTGCTCAGGCAGGTGGTGGAGTCTCCTTCTCTGGAGATATTCAACTCTTGTTTGGACACCTATCTATGTAATATGAGCTAGGGAGCTGCTTTGACAGGGGGGTTGGACCTGATGATCTCTCGAGGTCCCTTCCAACCCCTACGATTCTGTGATTCTTTAGTGGAAACTGTTGTGTGCCATGTTAACTTGTGTTAGTTTGAAGTGTCATATACAAATAAAACCTATGTTTTATGTGGGGGCTTTTTAACTCACAAGAGGTTAGGAAAAAAAAAGTATGTTAGATATTTGTGTAGTACGTATGGAAGAGTGGAATAAAGGAAAACTTGGGGACTTTGAGGGGAAAAATGGAAAGAGATGCAGGTCTAGAATTTGGTCTTAATGGAATTAGTGTAAACAAGACCAGGGCCTGAGTGTTTAAAAGGATATAGAGTACTTTAAAGACCTAAAGACCTGACTGTTTTCTGACTGCATTGCAAATTGTTTATAGTTAGAGGCAAAAAATTGGATTCTTTCTTGCTCTTGCAAGATTTAGTTTCTTTTGGTTAGTACTTTACATTAAGAAAGCCCTAATGTGTTTCAAATTAGGGTAATTTGAGGTTTTGGATAGGAGGTCTCTAATAAACATAATCAAGAAAAGATGTTTCATGTAGTAAGCTGCATAATATCTGGATTTGCCACTCTGCTTTTCTTCCCTCTCTCTTACACCCATCCAATGTGAGAATAGTCTATAGTTATTTTTAGCTTTATGGGACTTCTATTTAATTTTTTGTAGCTATTTACATATTGCAGTTGTACCTTGACTTCTGAAAAGTTTCTGGTAGCTGGAAACCTTGTGGAGCTCAGACAGGCAGGAAAGCTTTGGGAGGGAAGATGGTCTCAGCATCCACAGCAGTTTGTCCCTGTGGTGCCTCTGTGCTCTCCAGCAGCAGAAGTGAGAGAATGGTATAGCAAGTAAACTTTTGAAAACTGAGCTTTGTACTACTGGTGTCAAGGCTCAGTGGCCCAAGTCCACCATTGTGGTCCTAGAGCCTGTCCAGAGAAGGGTAATGAAGCTGGTGAAGGTGCTAGTGAACAAATTTTATAAGGCGTGGCTGAGAAAACGGGGATTGTTCATTCCAGAGAAGAGAAGGCTGAGGGGAGACCTTATCACTGCCTACAACTACCTGAAGGGAGGTTGTAGAGGGGTGGGCGATGGTCTCTTCAGCCAAGTGACAGGAGATAGGACAAGGGGAAATGGCAAGAAGCTGTGCCAGGGCAGGCTCAGATTAGATGTTAGGTAAACATTTTTCACTGAAAGAGTTCTCAGGGCCTGGAACAGGCTGCCCAGGGAGGGGGTTGAGTCACCTTCCATGGATGTGTTTAAAGGACGGGTAGGTGAGGTACTTAGGGATATGGTTTAGCATAGGACAGGAATGGTTGGACTCGATGATCTTAAAGGTCTTTTCCAACCTTGTGATTCATAGTGGCCTAGGCAACCTGTTTCTTGGATTTATCTCACTGATGTTCTAAAAGCCACATATGAAATATAGGAATTGCTTTCTGAGGGTGAGACCTGAAAGGCATTTTAATGCATTGAATTGAGGATAGGCTTAAGACTGAAGACAGTATCCCAAATCTTGTGCCATCTGACAGTATGAGGATCGCTGCTTCTCATGCAGGTGGAGTATTTACCGAAGGGCCACACTGCACCAGCCTGCACATTTGCTGCACATAGTCCTGTTTTGGACTATGCCACAATGTATCTGACAGTAGACATGACCATATGTCTTCTGAGCCCAGCCTGTGCATACACAGTAGGTGATCTCTGTCACTGTAAAGGAAGCCTAAGGATTTCCTCTTCTGTGGAAGTAAGGAAGAATGACTTTTAGTAGTGGAGTAGTGGTCATTGCTGAGACGAGTCTTCATGTTGGCCTCCAAGGCACCAGCACAGTGAGTATGGCTAAAGACAGGGAATATTTGGGAATTGTGCCCCAAATGGCGGTTTGAACTCCTTGCTCAGTTTTCTGGATCTGTTCTGCCAGGTACCGTAGCCTGCAGAGACTTCTGTATTGTTCCAAATGAAATGAGAAAAACTGTTGAGAGCTTCCATTGGAACAGCAGAAAACGCTTTCACTGTGCAGGAGACTTAGCACTGGCATAGGTTGTCCTTAAAGGTGGTGGAGTCTCTGACCTTGGAGATACTCAAAAGCCATCTGGGCATGGCCTTGGGCAGCCTGCTCTAGGTGACCCTGCTTGAGCAGGGGGGTGTTGGATGAGACAACCTCCAGAGATTCCTTCCAACCTCAACCGTTCTGTAATTCTGTTGCTTGGCTTCCCTCCCTCAGACTCTACCCGGCACTCTTGGCTCAGCGAGAACTGGGGTCTTGGGCAAGAAGAGTGTAGGAGGAAGCACATGGGTTTGTTTTCTGATGGGGGCTGATGTTGGCAGGAAGGAGTCAGAATTGTTTATTTGCTGAACAGCAAGTTTTATTCTTGAAGTTAAAGGCAATTCTAAATGTGATCAAGAGGAGTAGCTAGCTTGTCCTGCCTTCAAGCCTTTGAGATTTATTTCTGTATTGTCCTCTGAAAGCTGACTTTATGTGGTGTTAAGTAGCAAAGAAGCTTACTGTGACAATTTAAAAAATGCAAATATAAACATGAGGAAAACAGCCACAACAGAGCTCTGGACAGAGACATTTCAATGCTTATTTGTGTGCAAGAGTGCAGGGAACACCTTATGCCTCTGACATGGCTGATACTGCTGCCAAGAATAAATGTGGAATCAATTGCATATAAAACCTGACTGGGAACAGGGGCAGGAGGTGGGGTGGGGAATCGGAGATTCACATCTGTTAGGGAAGATGGTGTGAAATGATCTAGCTCTGCAGGTAGAATTCTCCCTAGAAACAATGACCTTAATATGCAGTAATGTATTCAATGTTTAAGTTTAAAAAAGCCATAAAACTCTGAATGTATATACACACATCAAACTCTGTTACAGTTATACTTGCACTGGATACCAAGTGATGTCTGTGTAATCCTTCTCTTTCCATGTCCCTTAAGTTTTGCATAATAAATTCACAAAATACTATAGAAGTGGATGCCAAAAAAGGTCTCTAGTGGAATTTTGTGAGCATGCCAGAAAACATTCTATGGATGGTAATAAAGGAGAGCAAGTTAAATTACAATGCTAAATGCAGGGTTTAGTTGAAAACACCAAAAGCATTTAAAACTGGAGGAGAAGGGGAGGGAGAGGGAGTTGGACTTTCCAGTAACTCCAGACTGCCCATCCCTATGGTAATCAGTAGAGTCCTTGATGCAGAGTCTGTAAACATTAATAAAGCAGAAAGATCCCAGTGTTCTAGTATCACTTCTGGAAAAGCCTTGAAGACCTTACATGTAGCTTGTGTAGTGGTGATAAAATACGTGAAATAATTTCAGACAGTAAGCTGGAGCCACTGTGCTGCCTATATCAAGCTGTACAAATGGTTGCAAAAAGAGCTAAAATTCTTGTAATAAAAAAAAAATCCAAGCAATTTGACTGTGCAATCCAACTGTACTTCCAGCCGTAAACTTGAGGTATGGTTAACAAAAAACCTCTTCACCTTAAACATACTAAGTGAGTCTAAGTATGCTTCCAAAATGGTCTGTTGGCATATAGGAATTGAGCCCTTACATACAGCTCCCAGTTTGCAAGTGCAGTTTGGTTTTCCTATGGGAAATATCTTGTATTTTTGCTAGCAATGCTCTAGAGCTCTTGTGTCTATGTTAGTCTGCTCATAAGAAGTAAATACAGAGTAATGCCTGGATTATTGCAGGGAATTCTCTATGCTTTGCTCAGGTCTGCGTAGAAGGGCTGACAATGGAGACTGTTCCATTCTTTTTTAGTATTTTGATTACTTGGTGGCTTCCCCCCCACCCCCCACCTTTTCCTCCTCTCTTCCACACCACTACCACCACCACCCCCCAGCGTAACAAAGCCCATGTGATCTTTCATGAGAAATTTTCTCTAACTCAACACATAGGATACCTAAACTAGGTCTCAAGTTTAGAGGCAGCAGCAGTGAATATCAAGAAGCTGTGTAAGGTGGCAATCTCTGAGTTGGAAGTTTGGTTTTGGATGTATTAAATTAGGTCCGTTGTATTTGGGGACTTGTCTGTGGTTGTGTTGATGCCCCATGACTGGACACTTCCCATGAAACTTCAGTCATATTCAGAGGTGCATGGCAAGAGCCAAGCAAGTGACACTCCGGTGCCAAAAGGGCTCTTGCCCTTCTGACTGGTGGTGCTGCTGCACTAAGCAGCCTTGGCATTAAACAGCCTCTACATCTTGGTGTCCAGCAAGGCCTGGAGAAATGCAAGTTCACTACTCAGGCTACTGCCTTTGAGAATTAAGATGGGTTTCCAGAAGACAAGTGGATTAAGGTGTGTAGAGGGTGATTTCTTTCACCAGTTCTGCATCCTTTCTCCACTTTTTCTGTTCCAGCCTTCATGTGTCAGGGGGTGCCTGACCTCAGCTGCTTGGAGGAGAGGTGGTGGCAGAAGTGAGTTCACCTGAATCAAAACTCTTCCATGTCCATGTCTTCTTGTGTGAGCTGGGCTTTGGGCCCACAAGTAGTGCAGTGATGGCTGCTCAGCAGCATACCTTCTGCATGAAAAATAGTGTATCTTGTTTTGCCATGCCTGAAGGAGACATCTTCCGGGGAGATGGAGGCTTTAAACCCCAGAAGGCTTCTGTGCTGCGTGCTGTTGGCCTAGAGGGATGTAGCCTTACTGCTGTGGTGAGAGAATGGTGCAGCTGCCTTAGGAGATGGAAGGGCCTAGTGAGTGGATTCTGGGAGAACATAGTTCTGGAGCTTTATGACTACAAAATACAATGTGTTTTGGCTCATGTTTGGCAGCTTTTCTTTGAGATGTTATGTGGTTCCCCTGGTCTATGTTGCTCCTCAAGGGCTGTGGGCAGTATCTGGAACACCAAAGTCCAGGTTCCAGATACTGCTGTGGGAGCTGGCTGCGAAGGACGAGTGCAATGCTTCGTATTGCTATGCTTAAAGCCCCGGTGGCACCTTCACTTACTCCTGATCTGCTCAGATTCTTCTCCCCTCTGAGTCTCTGTCCACATCTCAATGTGGATCTTCTGCTACAGCATTAGGAATAATGAAGTTGGGTGCTAATTCTAAGACGTCTGACTCCATAGCCTGTGCCCCATCTGCTTCAGAGAACAAAGGAATCTCTGAAGAAACTGTTCAGGTCTCTGTGAATTAGTAGAGAAATGCATGAGGTAAATAGAGACTAACATTAATGAGAGCCAGACTCTGGAAATGAAACTAAGGAAACTAAGGTAGTGGAGCTTTCTATCTCACAATTGAAGTTGAAATTCCTTTTTCTGGGTGTATAGCTTTCAGCTATTCAGACAAAAGTTAATTTAAGCCAACACAATAACAACTCCTTGTTTCCCTGTTCCCTGCATGGTTTTTCTTGAAGTGTCTTTCCAGGATGGTGCTGACACTTTTTTTTCCCTTTTAAATCTAAATCCAGATGTCAGCTTGTCTGTCAATAGATAACAAAGAAGATTTTTTTTTTTCCAGGTTGCATGAATTATGCAGGTATGCAGATTTGCTTAATCAGTGGTTGCTGAAATTCTTACCAGGTGTTCTAAGAGGCCACTGGGTCACACTACAGACTGTAAATAACTTTTATTTAAGGAGGTATGCCTAAGTTTTCTTCAATTTGGTTTGATTTCTGAATCTATAGAGCTGAGTTGGCAGTGGACAACCTGGAATCTGAGTTAGAAAGGGTTGCTCTGTAATTTAGTTGCAGGATGTGCCCTTGGGTGGAGGGTGAGCGTGGGTGGCTTTATTCTGTGTATTTAAGAGCAGTGCCATAATGGCAGTAACTACCTCTAGAAGGAACAGCTTCATCCCCTCAGATGCTGTTTCCATTTCCCTATTGGTTATGCTGTGACTGGGTACACAAGGAGCCCTGTATTAATCTGAAGTCACGATCAGTGTCTTTAATCTGTACAAAGGTTGAAAATCCATTCTCCTCCCCACTGGTTAAGAGAGCTTTTCAGTTGACACTGTAACCTGAGGAACACTGTGTTTTGGTTTGAGGCTGGCTAATGTTACCAGGCTCTACTAGAAGCTTTTCTCCTTCCTCCTCCTCCTCTTTTTTTTTTTTTTTTTTTTTGCGTGGCTCACTTGGGGACTATTTGGAGAAAGATTTGTAATCTAAGCCTTCATCAGACCACACAAGTCAGGAGGCTGATCCCCTCTTGGGGTTGTCAGCAGTCAGCTTATTCAGGACAGAATGTGAGCTGTGGTGAGAGTGGGGGAGGCATGTTTTTAGCCCACACTTGTAGATCGGTGTCATGGGGTGCCAGCAACACCGTGCTGTTTGGCAGTGAGGGCTCATTATGTGCCTGTCCCCTGTGGTCCCACAGCAAGGGCTTGAGGCTTCTGTTTGCAGTGAATGGATGTAGGGAGGGGGATGCTTGGCCTCCTTCAGCTCTGAATGCTTTCATTGAGACCTTGATGAGAACGCTTTCCAACTGAGCCCTGTCACATCCTCCACCATTTGAATTGCTTGGGAATTTTGTGAGGATGTGGAGCACAGGGTATGGGCTGTGGAGGCTGTGACAGCCTGGGGTTTCACAGTGTGAGTGCCTCTGAACAAGCCCAATAGTCCTGGACTGAACTGCCTACTTTCTGAGTTTGGGAAGTTCCTTTTTAATAGGTGACAACAACAGAAGAGGTTGTTAGCTGTAATCTAAAGCTCCCCCAATGTCACAGATATCACTGTAAAGCTATGTATTGAAATGAAGCATTTACCAGCCTGGAGAATTGCAGCAATAAATGTTAGACCATGTTGCTTGCTCTTGGGTCTAAGCGTTTGGAAGCAGCAGTGTTCCCAGGGAGCTGACCAAGGCCTGCAGAATCTTACAGTACTCTCTGCTAACTCCAGTTGGCTTCAGATCCGTGAAGGTTTCTGCTGTCACCAAGTGACCCATCAGTCTCTGGACTCAAGCCAGTACCTTCACTCAGGGCAGCCTTGCATCATCTGGCTGTGTCAGCTTGAGGCAGTGCTGGTGTGGTAGATGCCTTCTGGATTGCCTTGTGATGGAGCTGCCAAAAGCAGGTCCTTTGGCATCTGCAAATGTGACTGGGGTTGGAGCCCTCTTCTCGTGTAAGGCCACACTCAGCTGCCTGACAGCTTCCATCCTGACCACAGCTTATCTTCTCTACACATCTTCCTGCACTCACCAGGCCCTAAAACCCAGTCTCTGTCACCAGCCCTTGGCACAAAATACCAAATCCTGTGCACTCCCTGCCTGAGCAGATGCAGACAGTCTGCTGAGCTGGAGCTGACGCATATGCTGAAGTTTACAGATCAGCTTATAGTTTGTGTAGAAAGTCACACGCAGGCACAGATTAATGAAATTTACCAGGTACATTTGCAGCAGGCTTACAAGAAAAAGGCTGTGTGGTGTGGGCTTGTCATAACATGTTCCACCACTTGAGCTGTGTTGGCAACTGCCTCGAGGCTGGAGAACAGAGCTTTGCCTGGTGAAAAGGTGTCCCATGCACTGCAGTTTACCCTCATGCTGTATGAGACAGTCGTGACAGTGTTAATTCTGTTCCCACTGAGAGCTGGCAGATTCTTGTTACTTTCATTAGTTTGTTTGGGATCTTATTTTTTCTTCTTTTCCCCTTTGCGTACCCCAAATATTTATACCATGCTAACCAAACATATGCTGATCTTACAACTGGAGTGGAAACCTGCAAACAACTTGGCTCCTGAAACTACTCCCAGCTGAAAAGCTGAGGTGTGCTCCTGCTTCCTGCCCTGCATAGGTGGAATAAATGTTCTTTCATGGCTGCTTTAATGCCCTTAGATTTCTTTGACTGCAGGGGAGTTGGGAGCACTCCCCACCCTCAAAGAGAAGGATTTTAACTTTGGTGCATTTTTATTTGATATTTTTGTACCATCATACAAATGGTATAAATGTATCTAAACTATTGTACGTGGGAAGCGTGTAGAATATGGGGGTGTCAGGAGTGACAGGAGTGATAAAATTCTAGAGAGAAAAGTGTATTTACATACACTAATTTCACCTCCAAAGAAAAGTCTTTGATATGTTACATCTCATTTTAGGGGTTCCAGGGATCACGGGCAATAATTGCAAGTGATTCCATGCGTGCAGAAGAAATTAAGCAAGCCCATAATTAGACAATTTGATAATTAGATTGTTAACAAGGTCTTAATATAACTGCTAATGGAAACAGCTGTAAATACAAAGCTGTATCTGGTTACTGTCTGGTATTACCTCTAAGCTGAAGGAGCTTTCATAAGCAAACGCAACCCACCCTGAGATAATGTACAAGTGTTAGAATAAAATTTCAATGGGTTGTGCCGGGAATTTTCTTTTCTGTTCATGTTATTAATAAAAACAAAACCAAGTGTTAATAAAAATAATGAGTGATGTCATGCACATCCAAAGTGGTAAGTATGGTATCAGTTAACCTGAAGCTAGGATTAATGCACACAGCGTGCGGGGCAACACGGCTGAGGGGCAGGAGAAGGGTCAAAGGGTATCTGCTGGGTTTGGGAGCTGTGCACCTGATAAGCCTGGTGAGCCCGAGGCTGGACCCCACGGCAGGCTGTGCGAACCAGGGGAGGGAGCACAGGCGTTGTGTTGCTGGCTGGGGAGGAACAGGATGGTAGTGCATTTTCCCTCTGAGGGTGAAAAGGGAATTTCCAAGAGACTGTGTCACCGAAATGTAGTTTCATCTTGGACACGATGGGACTTTGAAGTATCCCAAGACAGAGCAGCCCTTTTGTGAGTGAATGTCTTTGAGTGAGGAGGGGGTGGCAAATGCTAACAGGCGAGATGTTGCTGAGGAGGTGAGGTTTAGTAGATGGAAGTGAGACTGTAAGGGCCTGTATGGCTGGGCAGCAGGGGACAATATGCTGCCTGTGGAACAAGTGGATGTCAACACCTCCTATGTGGCTACTATTTAAAGCAGCAGCCTGCTGTGGGCCTGGTATGTGTCAAGGAGGATGTTTCAGACAGGTGCTGTCAACCATTGGAGCTGCTTAAAGGATGCACTTACGCAACTTCTGTCTACCTGAAAACCAGCATAGAGTCTTTTGGGAAAACAGGGTGGCATACAGCACATTAATAGAGATATTGTGATCTTCCATCTAGGTCAGTGATTCTGTATCCTTGCTTGTCCCATGAATAGACTTTCAAATTATTTGTATTGGAATGTAGGTGGAAAAAAAATTACTCTTTTTTTTCAGATCCTTGCCTTGATTTCTCCTGTACCCACCCTTCGTCCCATGTCATTATCCCCACCCCGGTTTGCACCATCAGCTTCAAGTATGTATCTCATCATCTTCCCTTTCAACCTCAAGGGTTGCACAGTGTTCTGGGACTGTTCTCCATGGTTTTAACTAACCCTCCAGCTTTCACACTGCCCACTTGCTTGATCCTGGGTGCATTCACACAAAGGGAGTAGCGCCTAAAGAAGGCAAGTAACAGTTCTGCAGATGTTTAAGTGCATGTTCTTTAGTTCAGTTGGGATAAAAAACACTGTTGGAAACCCCCAGTCAGTACTAGTGTGAGATGTGACTGCTGTGGAGTGATAAGAACAGGCTTGTATGTAGCTTGGAATGATCCTCATTGCTCCTATTTCCAAATGACATGTTTTTAACAATATTATCTATTTAATGCCAAATGGAAACACAGAGAGGCAAATACATTTCAATTTTGCATGTGCCTCTGTGATATACTTTCTCAGGAACAAAATTCATTCTCAGTTTACTAGGTGCCACACAGATAAGCTTCATTTGATTTGAAAAAGTGGGCAGGGTTTTACTTCAATTTACAGTTTTGCTAAGATTAAGATTACTTGGGTTGCCTAGTGTTTTCATATTCAGGGACATTAAAGAAAGCAAATTTAAAATGTGAATTTCAAATGGATTTGTTAAACTGCAGCTTTGTTAAAGTCTTCAGCTTTTAAGTGACTGTAATTAGTGCTGTACTAAGGCTTGTAGTGCCCTAATTCTAGTCAATCTGTATCCTTGACCTTTCCCACTCCTCTCCAGTCAGGTTGAGAAGGGTGAAATATCATTGTGGCAGAGACGAAACCCTTGAATAACTGTTGCTTGAGGAGAGCACACCCAAGATGAACAAATGTAGCTAGCTCTATAACAAAAACCCCAAACTAGATAGGCAAAGGGAAAGCTCTTTACTTACTATAAAAGACACCAATAACCTGTAGCAATCTATTGCTTTTTTCTTTTTGCCCTCCAAAACAGCAATCTTGCATGCAATTAATGATACTGGTGTTTCTTAGCTTGGACAGTAAATCATAAGAATGAGCATGCAGAAATAATTTAAAACTGGAGTAAGGTATGCTGAATAGGACAAAACTTTTGACACTGATGCACATCAAGCTGTGCTGAAGCTGAACAGAGTTGATAAAAACATGTTACACACCAAATAGCTCCTTGAGTAATGTTAAACTAAATAAAACCTGCATTTTTTCTAATGATTGCTGGCCTAAAATGTAAGGGACGTGATTCTCATGTTTGATAAGCAGTTACAAGAAGTTTCAGCTTGCTAGAGATCCCTTTATAAATCAGGGGAACAGTAAGTGTATAGGTGTCACAAATACTGTCCTGACCTTCACATTTGTGATGTTTAGCTACCATTCTTCAGGTATGACAGCTGTTTGAGAAATCACTGGTTACAATGTCAATAGTAGCTGTATGCTCTTCTCACAGGAAAAGCAAGCTAAACCTTGAAAATGTGGAGGTGTGTCAGAACAGTATAATTGCTACTGTAGTCTGGGTACTCAGAGGTTCAAGTGATCTGTTGATGTGATGCATATCAAAGCTTGGAATAGTAGGGAAGTTTGAAAGGATCAAAGAAAAACTAATGTTATTCCAGTATTTTAACAGGTCTAGCCCATGTAATCATAGGTCAGTCATACTTCATGCTTATCCCAGATGGGTTTGAAAGAGTGGGTAACAGGATATCAACAATAAAGAACAGTTTCTTTGTGAATGGCAATCAGGATTTTGGGAAAAAAAAGGTGGTATCATGTTTGTGACACTGGTGAGGAGTGAGACTAAATGTTTGTTTGATAAAGCTAACTGTTCCTAAGCTCTTGAAAGCATCTCTGTCGAACAACAGTTAAGTCATTTTTGTAGCTGGCCCCCAGTTGAGTGAAGAGCAATAGCAACTGAGTTCTCTGTGGTGAC
Source organism: Zapornia atra (assembly GCA_013400835.1). Taxonomy (NCBI): domain Eukaryota; kingdom Metazoa; phylum Chordata; class Aves; order Gruiformes; family Rallidae; genus Zapornia; species Zapornia atra. The sequence continues at coordinate 151,420 of VZTU01009564.1, forward strand.
TGGAAACTTGAGCAAAAATGCATCTGTGATATATCTGGGTTGCATGCATGACACAAGCCTGCTTATTGCAGTGATGCAGAGAAGTGCTAGGGGGTCAAGGTGAACAGCCAGTTGAACACAAGCTCGTAGTGTGCTCTGGTGGCTAAGAAAGCAAATGCAACCATTCAACGGTCAGGCAGGAGAATACAAAGCAAGGAGGAGAGAATGGAGCTGCTACTTTTTCCAGGCTTCTGCAATTCTGTGTTTCTGTCCTTTTGTGCCATAAAAAGGGTGCTGACAAATCCTGTCTCTTTAGCAACGGTTGAGCTTGTCTATCGTAGTTGTAGTGGAAGCTTCCCTCCAAGATACCCTGTGTACGCTGTGGCCGCAGATCTGGTCCAGGTTGCAGAGCTCCAGATAACTGCATAGCAGAGCTGCTTGGGCAAGGCTTGGATTTGCAGCATTGAATAGATTTAGATTTTCCTGCTGCTATTTCTTCTCTTCTTCCCAACCCAATTAAAAATCTGGCTGCTGTTTAGCTATCAAATGCTAATACAAACACCTGTGTGCCAGATGTGTACAGCTGTAAGTCCGTCAGTGCTGATCCATCATCAGAGCCATAAGCCAATCCATGGAGCAATTAGAANACCCAAGTTTCTTCTTCTGTATCCCCTCCTCACTTTTAATCCTCCTATTTTTCCAGCTTTTTCTCTTCTGCTTCCTACTGCTGCAAGTTTGTAAGGTGAGCCTTGCTCAGACTTTCTGTCTCTTTCAGATAAGAAAACAGAGCATAAACCAATGGAGCACGTTTTTCTGGCTGCAGAGTGCCTGTTTCATACTGACAAATGTTAGATATAGAAGTCCAAATGTCAGTAGTATGTGCCAGCTCAAGAAAAACACCTTGAAAAGCAGTAATGTTGAGGGTTACACCAGACAGGATTAAAACTTGAATTTTTTTTTTCCTTTCTCCCCTTCCCTGAAAAGACCTGGTTCCCCAGATGTGTTCCAGAGATACTGGCTGTACGACAGGGAGTATGCTTGTGGCCTTTCTGAAAGTGAAGGCTCAAGTTAGGAGCAGAAAGTTTGAGGGGCAGAACTGGTAATAGTTACAGAAGTGGGAGATGATAACACTGCAGAGGGTTTTTACTGCAGTTGGTAAGACTTTACATGGAAACAGGCTAATATAAAAAGCCTCTTTCTTACTCCGTTTTCCTCATGACCTCTGTCTCTCCTTTTGCCTAAATTCCCTAGCTCTCCAGTTGAGGATTGCCTTCTCTCTCCTCTCCCCAACATGTAGTAACAGTGCTTATGAGGGGATGTTCCCGATGGGGAAAGGAGAGTGTTTCAGGACAAGAGGGAAATATGTTCTCCTTTTCTGCCAAAGGAGATGATAGTTACATTTTTCTCAGCTGGGAGTGGTAATGGATGTCATACATTGAGAACACATGTTGGACATGAGAGAAATCTTCTGTGACAAAGGCAGTGCAATAGAAAAATGGAAGCCACCTCGCTGTCCCTGTTGTCTTGCTCATGTGCAACTTCAGGTTTTACTTATTGAAACACTGCTTGTGCTAGCGGAGATCCAGTGGAGGTAATCAGGTGATTCAGTTGTTCCTTAGCAAAGCTAACTGATTTTTTCATTCAAGGGCTTCCAACTCAGTCTGATGGTATGATGCTACTTATAGTCACAGTGTCTATCCTGTCATGCTTATTTGAGAAAAACTCCCACTGGCTTCAGTTTATTTGAACATACTTTTGCTTTAACAGAAACAGTACCATTGTAACAGTGAGGAGCTATTTTTCAAGTCTCAGGGCTCTGGAATGCTGAAAACAGCAAATCCTTGAAATGTTGCTTAGAAGATGATAGGATATGTTTAAGCTAGGGTGCAGAGATACTTGGAAAATAGCCCAAGTGCCTCTGGAAAGTAAATTTACAAGTACAATCTCTTTATTGGGCTGGAAAATGCACCCTCAAGTGAGAAAGGAGAACAGAGTTGGGTTTTTTTTTCCCCCTAAATAGAGACCAACCATGAACTAACAGGATTGTGTTTAGAATAGAGGTGTTTGCACAGTCATGGAAAAAACATGTGTTTTTTATCAGTGTTAAGGCTTCCCTCCTACTAATGTTTCTTAATTAGTTCTTTTACTCCCTGCCTGTGGTGAGTGAGTCTGGAAAACACACTTCTTCCTGGGCAGAACTTTGATCGTTGCTTTGCCCTCACCTTGCATGATGGATTACATACCAGTAGTCATTGCTGCCTGGACCCTTTCAGAAACAAAAGAACAAAAGCAACCTTCCAGTACCTAGAGGGGGTCTGCAGGAAAGCTGGAGAGAGGCTGTTTACAAGGGCAGGTAGCGATAGGACAAGGGGTAATGGCCTTAACCTGAAGGAGGGTAGATTTAGGTTAGATATAAGGAAGAAATCACCTGTGAGGGTGGTGAGGCAGTGGCACAAGTTGCCAAGAGAAGTTGTGGCTGCCCCCTCCCTGGCAGTGTTCAAGGCCAGGTTGGATGGGACTTTGGGCGACCTTCTCTGGTGGAGGGTGTCGCTGCCCATGGACCCTTCCATCACAATCATGTGATTCCATGAACTCCATGTCTTCTGTAACCATCTTTAAACTGAAGGTCATTCCTGTGCTTTAGTTGCTATTTGACTACTTTGGTTTTACACAAAGAGCAGTGAATAATATTGGTGTTGAACACAATTTGATAAGAAAATTTTGAGATCCGTTGTATAGATGAGGTGGAGTAATGATATAAGGTTACAAGGTCTAACTTGTGTAGACTATAGTTGACCAAATCAAGTACAAATCGTGTCTGCCCACTCTATGCTTGTAAAAAATTATTATGCATATGAGGTATTTGTATGTAAATCTATGAAAATCAGCTAGGTTCCACGTAACATGTAGAAGTACTGATTACCCATCATATTTCTTGCCCACCTCTCTGTCCACCAGTTGAGGTCTGACTGCTTTTACCATATCCCCTTGTGCACGTTGTGTTAACATATGTGCTTCGTGCTGAAAGTTGCTGTTTGCTCTTTCTGTTGGGGAAGATGTACCCATGCTGAGTAGCAGGTAGGAAAGGATTACTCTTTGTAGTCTGAAAACTCTACAGTATGGTACAGATTTATGAAGAGAGATGAAAGACCGGAGGGTGCTTCTGCAGTAGCTTACATGATCATGCAGTAGTGCTGTTCCTCCATGAGGTCAGGACTGCACTTACCCAGGTGTACAGCTGTCTGTGTACTTCAGTGGTTCTTAACTAGTGCCTGTTCACAGGAGTAAGAATTCCACAACATATGTCTGTCAATGATGGATCTCTAAAAGGCAAAGCTTCCTTCCCTCTTCTGTCTTTCCTGTGTAGGTGTTCAGTTCAGGACCAAAGATGAGGGATAAATTACTAGCTGGTTGCAGTGGCAAAGGTAAACCACTAGACATAGCTGGGATTGGCGTTTACTTGAGCTTGAAAACTTAAAGGTAATGTGAAAGGGCTCTGTGTGCACTGAGCTTTGGTGCAGTCCTTTCAGTTTGCTGCTTCCCTTGTGCGTTTATGGTCTGTATTCTGACTGGTCTCCTGAAGCTTTCAGACCTCTTGCATGCCTTCATTTGTTTATTGTAGGAATAGGAGTTTATAGTTGTGCTGTTTATACTAAAGATGGGTGAACCATTACAGCAATAAGACAAACCATTATGAACCTTTACCCTAAACTCAAACCAAACTTTCTTGTGATTTTTAAAGTTCTCTTTCAGTTTTCAGTGTCAATGTACTTTGTTCTGTCCGGACTGGAAATGAGTGCCAAAATGCAAATGGTATTTCCAGTGTCAACCTCAGCCTTCACAAGCAAATCTGCTCTCATGCCAGGAAACATGGAGTTTTAGACCTCACAAGTTTCAGTAGCAAGTATAACCTTTCCAACTGCTGCTGGTTATTGCAGCTGACTCAAAGCACTTATCCACTGAGGCTTGTTCAGCTCTATTTCATGCGGGACAAGATACTGTCATATGCCTATGGGATAAAGTACTGTTTATGGAACTAAAAAGATATTCCTAGGGTAATGTCTGTAGGTGATTGTTTCAGTATTTCATCTGCAAGCAAAGTGCTGTGGAGCTACATTTCCCTGCTGTTCAAGGGTGTAGTGACTGTCAGCTTTGGTGTCCTTCCTGCTAAACGTGTCGCAAGCCTGTCAGCAGATTCTCCTGTGCAATTATAGTGGAGCCTGCCCAGTGCACAATAAGAAAGTAAACTCTCTTTCGTGCTCTGTCAGTTTTGTTTTGAGAATAAAATGTGACTAATGTATTTCTGGAACCCAAGTTTCTCTGAATTTATTTGCTGTCCAGTAGGATATTCTGTTTCATGTTCCAGACCTGGATTCAGTGTTGAGCTATCCATCTAGTAGAGTCTGATAGATTAGTAGGGCCAATGTTGGGAGTAATCAATTCAGGTCGTGCCTGAATTGATTCCTCCTTTCTGCTCTGAGGAGGAACAGTCTTCCTTCTTCCCTCCACGCCCCCCACTCCTCCTGTTTATTATTGTATCAGAGAATGATCTGATGTTTGTTTTAACACTGAGATGAAGCTGAATTCACTGCTGTCCAGCACTCTTTAAAGTTCGTGTGCTACTTGAGTATTTATATCATGCTGACATTTGCTTACTTTAGGGAAGGCTTTATTTCCTTGGAATATTTATCATACTATCCAGGAATTTCCATGTTGAACCACTGCTGGATCTGAATGTTCTATAAAATTACCTGGGTTCAAGCCCAGCTGCTTTTGAAAATTAATTTCTCTAAGAACAGCAACTAGCTATGTGGCACCAGCTAGCTGAAGGAAGAGCTGTCAGGGATTTTTCCTGGACTGACATGAAGCAGTCTGGAAAGAAGACTCACACCTCACTTCAGTTATATAGGTAGCTTTGTCTCGCTCATTACGGTAAAAAGAGTCCTCTTCCTGTGTACCTGGCATCATGGATGGGGTACCTATATCTGATGTGATCTGTTGACCTAGTTATGGTCTGGAATGGCAAATAAGATTTGACATCTTTTGCATCCTGTTTTTTCCCCCTGATTTCCACCAGTCCCTTTCCTGAAGGTTGAAGGGGGAGGGTTGATGGAGAATCCAGTTCCTGCCTTCCTGGCACACTTTGATGCTCTGACCCCCTTTGTGCATAGAATAGAAATGACCAGCTTGAAGCTTGCTCAGATCTCAGCCTCCTGTTGTTTCCCATCAGCTTATATGACTCTCTTGGGCTTCTGGGGCTAGAACTGCTCTTTTGCTGCTGTGCATAAAGAGACACCATGATTTATGAATCAATTAATCACTGCATGCTGAGGAGCTGTTCACGGTAGTTAAACAGTGAAAATAAAATGCTCGAGTATATAATAAAGACTGATCATAATGAATATCACCCTCTACCAATGAAATATCTCACTCCCTATATTATATCCCATACCCATTCTTTCTTAGCACAGCCAAACTATCAAGACATGAAATTTGTCTATCTTCAATAGTACTGGGTTCATTATATTACTTGATAAGGGTGGTGTCTATTTGTGTGGTTTCACCTCACCCCCACCCCTGTGCTCTTCCGGTCAGTCTGATTTCAGTTTGCAGCTGAAGACGCAAAGATGAACAGTAAAAATTGTAAATCTTCTTGAATAGTCATAAAAAATTCCACCACTATGTCTCCAAAGCTTAGGCAGGGGGAAGGTGAAGTCTGCCCTACCTGGTCTGTAAACCCACAAAAATGTGGTGTGAAATTTCCAAGGAATATTTCCATCACATAACTGTCATTGTTTGCTGTGTGTCCTCAATGTCATTGTTGAGTGTTTCTAAGACTGCATGATACTATAAGAACTAGGCAAGTTTGGTGATAAGCTCCTCCTAAGACTGCTGTTTAGCTTCACAACTCACTGAAGCATTTTGCAATTTAGGTCAGCATTCAATGACTGTGGTCTGATCAGCGTGGCTTACTCCTTTATGGAGAGCACCCATGAGATAAGGATATGAAGCAAGAGGTTTCAAACCTGATCATGTGGATTTGCACCAAAACTATGCTTTCCAAGAAGAAAATTATTCTTTACAAATTATTGACCCTATACATATTCTATTTTCTAAATAAAATTATTGTTTCATTTGACATTATTAACAGATACACAAAATACTGTTAGAACATTTCATTACCAGGGAAGGTTTCTGGCTGAAAAATGTATTCTTGGCAAATGAAATGCTGAAAAGCTCTTTTGAAAACTTTTATGTAATATCCATCTCCTTTGAATTCTGTAAAGAATTTTGGGAGAGTAGTGGTACTTCTTTTTTTTCATTTTTTCCTTACAGATAGGCTTTGAATTTTTACCACTGTTATTTCTTCCTACACNCTGTATTTTTCGAGTACCAAAAGCTGGCATTGATGAGTAGATGGATTTGTGAACTTTACTACAAGCCTGCTGGCTTTAGTGGAGTTGCTCTTGATCTCACCTGTGTACCTAAGAGTAGATTTCATTCAAGCCAGAAATTAGGTGCAGTGGTGTGAAGCAGGTTAATTCATTCTCTCTGCCATGCGTTGAAGCTTGCAGTGGAATTATAATATTTGCCACTTATCAGTAAAAGCGAAATAATTTTTTCTTTCCAACACAATCTAGTTTCTCATTTTTGTCCAGCTCTGCTGCTGGCATATGTTGACTGTATCTAATGGCCTTTGTTTGCATTCTAAGCTTATCTCACAAATTGGCTTTTGAAATGCACAATCAGCAGTAATAATGTTTCACTGTGGTGACCATGGTTAAACATTTCTCTCCTTCTCTTCCCCCCTCTCCCTGCCTTCTCTGTTTGATTTTTAGGACCTGGGTTTCTCTTCAGTGATTCATGACAAGCTCCAAGTTCCCAATACCATTCGTAAGGCATGGAACGAGAAGGACAACAGATGTGATGTTTGTGCCACACACTTGAACCAGTTGAAGCAAGAGGCCATTCAGATGGTGCTGACCTTAGAGCAAGCTGCCAACTCGGAACATTATGATGCCTCACCAGGCTCTCCCCCACCTCTTTCCAACATCCCCACGTTAGTGAGTCCCCGGCACATGGGCAGCCTGCAGCCACGGGACTGGGCATACATGCCTGCTCCATATGCTACATCTAATTATACAGGCTTTGTTGCCAACAAACACAGTGGAAAACCCAACAGCCTAGGAATTGTCAATGGGGTGGAGAAGAAAAATGGCTCTCCTGGACACCAAGCCAAAGTCAGCTTTCAAATGGCCACCAGCCCCAGCAATGGTAACGTTCTCAACTCTGTGGCTATCCAGGCTCATCAGTATCTTGATGGCACCTGGTCTTTGTCAAGAACGAATGGCATCACTTTATATCCCTACCAAGTAAGTATTTTAAAATTTCAAAACATGTTTATTTTCTTTCCATCAAAACTTGCATAAGCATGCTAATAATGCTTGTTCCTGTTGGGCAGAAATGGAGCTGGTGCTGAGCACCACGTGAGGATTGCTGTGAATTCTTATTTCTCTGAGAGAGGATTAATGTGGGGGAGACAGATTGCAACCAGTATTAGAACACCTTAATTCAGCTTTTACTAATAATAGAACCAAGCCTTTGGTTTTAATAGCAGATAATTATTCATGCAATATTCGTCATGCAGTTCTCATTTGTGTTCATTATACTTGGTTGGAGCAACAGCTGGGGGCCAACCACACTTATTTTAGTAACAGGTGGAAAGTGGCACTAGTGTGGCAGTGACTTACATTTTGTTATTCAGGAAGTTTCCAGACAACCTTTTGGTTCATCACGTGTGCATCCGATCCTATATGATTTGTCTACGTACAGCAGGCACTACCTTTGTTGATGTATTCTAAGTTACATTCTTATTGATCCTCCTGTGTCCTTGTGGCCTTCTGTGGATTCAACTTATTCTTAGTGTCTTGATTTTTATCAGTTCTCAGGGATTCAACAGGCCTACTAGTCTGCAGAGCTTAGCAGCTCTGAGGAGATTTCCATGTATGTCCTGGCATGTTGCTTTCCTCCTCTTTGGCCTGCTGTTTTCTGGTACACTGCACCCACCTGTGGACCCCATCTACACCAGCTGGCACAGAAGGGGCTTTTATGAGAGGCTTTCTGACTCAGCTGCAGGTGGTGGGATTTTGCAAAGCATGCAAGCACTTGTAGATTGCAATGTTAGCTTGTTCTTTGAGTTCTCCCAGCCATCACTCTTGGCTTCCTCAGCACATAAATATCTTTAGAAGCTGGTCTTTCTACTAAGTTATGAACAGATTGCAAGATAGATTGCTAAATTAATATTTAACATTTATCGGTATGACTAACTGATACTACAGCCAGAAAAAAGTTATGTTATTCATAAGCATTAAGATATTGTCACGCAGCTAGGAAGACTTGGTAAAACCAGAAGTGAACTACAGTTATTTTATCTGGAAAATATGTGACTTTATAGTTCTGTGGATTTATGCCCTAGTGAACCTGAATCCCATGTGGCCAGGTCAGTGTGTGATCATAATTTGATCTAAAAAAAAGAAACAAAGAATGCACATTAGGAGAACTGAGGAATTACGATTTGTGTTAGGAAAATCAGTTCAGTTCTACTGCATTCACAATACTTCAGGTTCATCTTCTATGAAAATGTATTTTTGTTTACTCTTTAATGTTCAGTTTGTCTTAAAAATATTCAGTAAGGAGAACCTAATATTCAAAACTTTCCAGACTGATTCTGTACTTTGGTGCGAGTTAGATTAAGGACTGTTCCCTACCACTTCCCTCTGCTTTCAATAAAAAAAAAAAGACATCCCATAGCAAAACCAACCAGAGAAAAAACAAAATCAAAAAACCCAGACAAACCTAGAAGTGTTAATCTGTGATGGACTTTGCTTATAGTAAGTCTTATATTCTCTTTAAGATTCTACCTTCAAGTGTTAAAATTCTTACCTTACTCAAGTGTCACATTTTATTGTCCAGTCAAAGAATAATAATGATGGCTTTTGTCTTAAACGTGTAGAGGTTGTTAGTGTTTGGTTATGTAGTATCTGTATCTGGGAATCAGTCAAGTAAAGAGAAAAGTAATTTATTTGTAATTTGAAGTAGTAGTAGGAAGTTGCAATCTTTGCTTTTCCTGCTTTTGTCTATGGAAACCAACCTCATTTGCTACACGTTTTCAGAACATTTTAGATCTCTCTCCCACATAAATGTATCTTTTGTTATACAGTTACAGAATTCTGCTGGGGAAGAGCACTAGGAAGATGAATCTCTTATCTCTTATTAATTAGAACCCTTCTTGATTTGAAGGTGAATTAAAAAGAGGCTACTTACTTGTGAACGTCTATATATTAATTAAAGAACAACAACGATTAGAAAAACCTCACTGTGCATTAGCTAGGAGGAATAGAAAAATTCTTGGTATAAAAAGCATTGCGCATCACACAGAAGTACAGTTCCATTCTACATCAGTCTTGTTAAATTGATGTTCAGCAAGAAGTCAGTCTCATGGATCTAGACTTAATGGCGCCTGTTGTAGACACCTCCTGTTGTAAATTAGCTGTTGTTAGACAGCCTAAATAACTTGACAGAAATGGTTGAGTAGGTTGAAAATGGTGTTTTCTTCCTTGAAGTATCACCAAAAAACAAAAGTTTGGAAGTGACGCTCTTTGGCTCAGAACTGACTCATGGTAATTTTAGGCAACAAAAAATATTCCTACTATTGCAAGTTCTACAATCTTCCCCTCCAGACTGCCTAAAATTAGAAACTTGTTGAGGAGTGAATTACAACTTCTGTTTCAGTTCTGGTAGAAAAGAAAAAAAACAAAGTGAATGTTGTGATATCATAGGGCTCAGCTACTGCAGTAGCGTAGGGCAAGTCTTAAACGACATGCCACTGTTCAGCTACTTTTGCAGAAAGAGTAATCGCTGTCCAGAGTAAGTAAAACAAATGTGAATTTAAACACTACCAGATCTAGTAATGTATTTTATGTTTAAAGTCTGGAAAACAGAAGTAATAATGTCTTTAACTGGAGATACATGTCAGATGTAAATCACAGAATTGTAGGGGTTGGAAGTGACCTCAAGAGATTGAGTCCAACCCCCAGAGAAACCTTCTAATATTTTTATGGAGGCATTTGAGAACTCATCAGTGGAGTTGCCCAAGAATAAGTCAGAAATAGCTGCTAAGAACTGTTTAGGCAAAACTGGTCCCATCTGGAGATTAGGAGGTGGTGTCGATGACACTGTCGGTCCCCATTGGCCCTGTTTTATGTGATTCCATAGTTAGCCACCCCTTGACTAGACAGAAACAAAGATCTGTTTCCAAAAACCTGTGATGTCCCCTAGGCCTGGCTCACAAATGAACAGCTGACGCTGTTTTCTGAAAGGGGCTGAATCAAATTTTGTTGGTAAGTGGTCTTACAAAATAGAGGATCAGAGACAGGGAAGGGATTTGATTAATCTTAGTGAAAAAGCATCACCCATTAGCACTCTCCGACAAGAACAGGAATGCTGAAATGGTTACCTGGTCAGGGTAAAAGTGATCCCTTTCTGTTGAATATGTGTAAGAAAATACTCGCTGAAATTTAGTAGAACTTGATCCAGAGTCAGAAAATGGCGCTCTTTCAGGCATCAGCAGGTACCATTTGTATACCCTGGGGATCAGACTGTGTTTTAACACTTATAAAGGCTTCTGTTGATCTCCCTATTGCTCAAAGGGATTTCAGTCCTCCCCTGCTCTGAGAAAACTCATTTAAATTGGTGAGGTTTTACCTGAGAAGGGCTGTAATTATTTGTGCAGCTGCTAATGTGAATTACAGGATACCACGGTGTTAAGTAAGTTTCTATCCTTACTGGTTATTCCATAACACTTCCAAAGAAAAAGAAACCTTTGGCCCTGGGATACTAATATAGGAGTCAGAAGTCCAAATACCTTGATGAAACGATTGCTTCTCATAAGTTTCATAGTGAATGTCATACTAGATTGAATGTGTAATGTTTTTATTACTTTATTATCCAAAGCTGCTAAAGTAGCTGGAACAAAACTACCACATTAATGAATGAGATAGTTTAGCCCTTAGTAGTTCAGACTGATACAGGATTTGCTTTCAAAGGGTAAGGGATTCATAATAGTGACTAAATTAAGCTGGATTTTCTGGAGTAAAATCGCTCTATTATTTCAAAGTAGTTGTTTCCTTTTCTAAAATGTGCTCCCTCTTTTACATTAATTGCATGGTGCATGTGTTGGTGTGCCTCTCAACCAAAAAAATTGATATTAACTGCATTGTGGTGTGAGCTACAGAACTTAAACAGTGGGCATTTCCTCGGTCCTCTCATTGCCTTCCTGGATCTGCATAAGAATTGTTTTGTGTCTTTAAGTAGATTGTTTTAAAAAGCAAAAAAATTAGCAGAGCTTGTTTGGTTGGTTTGAATGACAGGAAGGTAAGGAGAACTGGAAGAGGTCTGGTATTCCAGGAAAATGGGGGCCATGGAAGGGAAGGATGGGTAGCAGAAAAGGTGACACTGGATGTGGGTTGGGCAACCACCTCCAGCTCTAGACCTCGTGTTTGTAAGGTTTGAATTTGGTAAGGAAGAAAATGGCTTATGTAAGGATTTGAGTAGGGGTATTGTGAACATAAGGATATTAAAAGAGAAAGTCTTCCTTTCTCCCTTGCACTTAAAACGATCCTTTTGACCAAAAGTTTTTTGAGATCTTAAACTACTGAGAGCCTCTTGGCCCCAGGCGTAATGATCTCAAGCCTATTCAGAGAATTATCAAAGGCTTTGTTTGTGTACAATTGATGAAAGCCTAGAGTATGTGCTTTCTGTTTCCTCTTTATGTATAATGTGTTTTTAGAAGAACACTGTTCTCTGAGAAAGTACGAGCTTGTTCTGGAGTCTTGCAGTGATGAATGATTTGTTTGGGAGTTTACTTAGGTCACGGCTGTCTCATAACACATCAGTTCTTTCAGGCACAAGCTTTTAAAAAGAAACTGGTAATGATTAGATTTGGGCACAAGATTGAGAGTTCAGATACAGAGCCAATGCCTATGTGTGGGGTATTCCCATCCAGGATTTTGATTCCAAGCTTTTTTCCCTAGTCTCTGCTGTCTAATTTATTTCTCTTCCACTTGCCACTGCTTCTGGTGCTTCTTAAAGTGTTCAGCAGGATAAAGCTAAAATGTTAATGATTGCTACAACAGTGCCAGGTTAATTTAAGTAGCTTCTATACTGTATAATGCAAGGTACAGAAATCAAGTTACTTGCTCCATCTGTAGACTAACAGGTGCCTCCTATAATTATTCCATGTTTCCTAGCACCAGGCTGTTGTGCTATAGCATTTTAGCAAAAAAGAATACCTGTATACTGTCTCTTCTAGTACCATATTCTTTTGTGACCACACATGACTCAGTATGAGATACCTGATGCAGGAGGTATTTTTCCTTTGTGCAGATAGATTTGGTCCAGAATTTTTGGATGGCTTATGTTTCAATAGCAGTTCAGTCACTGAGTGTATGAATCCACATTCGAGTGCGATGGCTCCCTGAGCATAGTAGAAAGCTTAGTTCCTATTACTGCGAGCTCATAGAATAGAATTGTCTTGGTTGGAAGGGACCTTTTAGATCATCTAGTCCAACCATCATGATGATAAACAAATGTGTGGAAAGTGGAAACTCTTGCTCTGATGTGGTGCAGGGTTTGTTTTCTTTTTTTTTTTTTAAATTCTGGGACATGGGCTCTTAACAACAAAGCAACTCTATAGTGAGGCTGCAAACTGAAAGTGCAGGAGTTTTATTTCCAAAGTTTGTTTGACTGGGCCAAGGAACAGATTGTCAAACAAATTCATTGGCACTGAAATTATACCCCTGCTTAATTATTTCTGCTGCCCTTATCCCCCATGCATTAGTTCTCTGAAGTAGCTTTCCTCTGACTAAAAGCCTTTTTAAATCACATCACTAATAATTAGATATGACCCTACTAAAGTCAGTGTATGTCATCAGCTGACATTTTGCCATGATTGTTTGATCATTCAATTTGTATATTACAGGAGTTGGCTATTCATATTTCATTCCTTCTGTCCACCCCCTCAACTAACAGCCCAGTTGTATACTGATTCTCTAATATTGTCAAGAGAGAAAACTGAAGGCTATGTGAACTGTAAAGAGGGGTTTCTTTTTTCCATTACTCTAGTGTGATTTGATCTCTTATGGCATTTTTATGCATGGCTTAATGACCTTAGAATCATTACTTTTCTCCTTCATGATACTGGGGTGACCAAGGGAAGAAAGAGGTAAAGGGTATCCCATGGACTGAAAAGAGCTAAGTAGGCTTATCCTATGGGTATGAAAACCTCATGACTCAGCTGTGATGAAGAAATCTGTGGACTCTTAGAGGAGTGAGTTAATCCTGTAAATTAGCAAAAGCCAGAAGATCACAATTAGTGAGGATTTGGAGTCTTGGTTTCCTCCCCTGGTCGTAGCTTAAGGATTTGTCCACGTGTGAGACTAGTTTCTTTACTGAAATAATAGCTGTACTAATTGCTTGCATCATTGAACAGAAGTATAAACTGAGAAGAGAGGAGATGTTTTAACAGCGGGGAAAAATGATGTAGCGATGGGATGGAGAGAGGGAGAAGAGAAAAAGATACATTGACACAAAACTGTCCCTATGTTTGCCATGCTGTAAATAAGGTGGAACAGAATCAAAGAGAAAAATAGTCACCTTCTGCTTTATTTCATAGCTCAAGAACACAGAGAGTTAAATTAAGACAGCCAGTTTGAAAGCGAGAAAAGGAAATGTGCTTTTCATGCAATGTACAGTTCTGTGGAACTTATTGCTGTGGAAATAATATTGAGGCCAAGAGCTTAGGAAAATTCATAAAAGGATTATGTGTTTATGTGAGCAATAAAAAAAAAAATCCCTTCTTTCTGATATTAAGATACTTCCCCCTAGATTTTCATATAGCATAAGGCAATTGGTATCTTATGTTCTTTGGAGAAGGCTGCCTTTAAATACATCCATTATATAGCCAAGTACTAGACCTCCCGAAACTATGACTGAAGCTTTCCAGCACAGGTGTAACTGGGCTGAATGGGAGAAGAATATTGATGTGTTTTGTCAGCTCTTAGGCTCTTTGTTCCTCTATTCAAAGTGGCCCTTGAGTGGCAGCTGGGGAGAGAGCCTAGATTAGAGCCTGAACCTGGTGAAGGATAAACACCAGATGACACCAGATGACTGGTGCTGTGTTTTGGATGGAGGCCTGTGATAAACAGATTAGTGAAGAGTGCTTTTCCAACAGTTTCAACAACATTGCCAGAGTTCAATGTAAGTGGTGTATGTTTCAGATTTTTTTTATTTCTCTCTCAAGCCACTGAAGGTTCATGGCTTCTCAAAACTCTGTTGGGTTGAATTGTTCAGATGAGCAATGTCTTGGTCTTTAATGCTGGATAAGGATGCAGTCCCACAGCTGATAGTCCTCCTGTATCTCGCTATTGATCGACATCTTTTGCAAGCAGAGAGAAGATATACATGTACAAAAACAAGGGTAACTTACTCTAACTGAGAAGGGGAAGAGAAGGAGGGGAGGGCAAAAGAGTAAGAAAGCTATTTTTTAGGATTTTCACTTAAGATTCCCAAGGGGGAGAGGGGGCACTTGCAGAAGACACAAATTAGTGCATTGTGTTCTTGACCAAGACACTTGCTTCTCATGTTGTTTTACAAAAATGGGACATAGCTATAAGATTTAGGAACATCATTATAAATACTTTTTTGCTCACCTTTTTAGAAATTCTGTTCTAAGCTTTGATTTTGTTTAGAAAAAAATCTGGGTTTTTAAATATGAAGAATTGTATCACTGTGCAAAAAGAAAACTGAGAGGATGTTTTGTCTTCGAGGCCATGCTCCTAGGAAGTAAGGTATAAATAGATAGAAGCTCATGTAACTGAAATGTGATTCTCTTTTGCAAAGTAATAGCGTGGTAAAAGGTGTAAAGAATTTGCATAATTTGCATCAGAGGTGTGTTTTATAATCATTCAGTGGATAGGGAATCTTTCTCTATCCATACACCTCTGGTATGACACCATGCTCAAGAGTTTGTTGTAACTGCTCCTCTTGACAAATGAAAGCAGAAGGCTGATTGTCCAGCAGCTTTTAACTTTGAATGTGCCTAGCTGTATTTTATGAAGAACAAGGGAGGATTACATCTGCACGTGAGTGAGAAAAAGCCCCTTCTAGGTAATGAAACCATCATTTTTTTTTTTCCTCCTTAATCTACAAACTGCTCTCAGGATAAATGAAATTGTACTTTACCTTTCACTCCCATTTAACTCCAAGCTGAATTCAGAACTGCTCCAAAGGTTGAAGGAGAAGGGAAGGTAATGAGCTTTCATCTTCCAAGACATTGGTGGTGCTCAGTGTGCTGGTGTGTCACTAGCAAATATTAGCAGGAGCATCTGTAGCTCTTCCTTGTTTGTCATTTAAATACCTGGGGATTTTGGTTTTAGAAGACAAAAAGAGTCTCAGGTCTTGACTGGTGGGTGAGAATGTTGAGTCACTAAGCTGCAACCAGTGCAAGGCCATAGTTGTATGGGTGGGAGTGCAAGCGAGGGGCTTCTGCTGGGACAACTCCTTCATTCACATATGTGCTTGACTTTTTTGATTTTGTGGAAGTGGCATAGATATGTGTTTATTAATAGCTGGCTAAATTTATGCACAGGCTTTTGGCTAATGGGAAAGACAGAAAAAGAATTAAATGCTGAATTAGGCTTGATGAAATCACTTCTGCTTCCCTAACTTCACTGTGTCTGCTTTGATCTACAGCGAGTGCAGCTCTGTGTCACTGGGTAACTGGAAAACACCTGTGATGATAATTCTGCAATTTCTTCATACCTTTTTTACTGCACTGTCTATGACTGTAAGAAAGTCAAGGCTATTACTTGTTTAGGACTAGTTTTAAAAATATTTCTATTTTAAAGCATATAGAGTGATGTTTTCTTTCCTGTAAGAAACAGATAGCTGATAGATAGCCTTTATTATTGCTTTTTACATTCCTGACAGACTTTAGGCTGCTGGAGCTAGGCAATGTTTCTGGATTTCAACACAAACCATAAGCACAATCATCTCTGTGTTTTATTGTTATATATTTTCTTGGATACTGCAGTGCAACACAGAAGACGGAAAATTAACTCAAGTGTTATTAAATAAATTATACAGATTGTGTCAGGAGAAAATGTCTAGTAATGAGATATCATCAGTTCTTAATTGATCAATCTCTCTGATCCCTGAAGACTCTGTGAAGTTCACTGCCAACACGCAGGAGGTAAAAATGGATGTGAAGTGATTCAATTGTAGCATGCTGGTGTATCATGGCAGTGATCAGACAAGACTGACAGAGGAAATGTGCTCAGAAAGCTTTGCCTACATTTGGACCAGCTTCTGTGAAAGTCAACATGAAGAGTTGTCATGTTAGGGAGGTTTAACTGAGGCTTAACTTGTAAGTGGAAAATTTCTGTGTGGGGTGTGGTTTTTTCTTCTTTTCTTTGAAGTAATGTAAAGCTAAACTAGCATTGTCCTGTTCAGCAAACAACATAACCAGCTACTATTCAGGTGGCTTAAGAGAACAACGTGGATAGAGGTTCTTGGCCACCAGGCCTCCCTGACAAATTACAAGAGCATCAGAGGGTGTCCTGAAGTTATCTATTTTATTTTAAGATATAAATGCTATATAAACAATCAAGTTGTGTTCATGTAAATAAGCACTTTGGAGAGAAAAATCTAGTTCTCATGTTACCAGCTTTTCATTATTCTCTGCCCTAGTCAGTCATCACAAAGGTCTTTGCCTCTCTAATCCCAAATGCCTCAAAGTGCCATTTGCAGCCTGGAATTAGTAGTGACGCTGATTATCTCCTGAGTGTTGTCTTGCACTTCAGAGTCTTTGTAAAGATACTTTTAAACATTGCCAGATACCAGCTTATCTAGATTTATTCCTAGTTTTATAAAAGGAGGTGAAATGCAGCACTCGGCATGATTTCTAGAACTAGATCACAATTATACCCAAACAACTTTGAGCATTAAAACTAAACCTTGGCAATACATTTGAAGGAAACAAATTTTGTTGTCCGATGCTTTATGTGCTAAGTAGCAGAGGTACAGGAAAGTGGAAAGACAGGCCTCAGATGAATGCTATGCAGTTGGCAAAGAGTTAAGAAAATAACCTTTTCTTCTGTTAAGCTCAGGACAAAAAGGGCTATCTTGTCATTTCGTATATGGAAGTCAGATTTTTTTTTTTCTGTGCCCACCTGGAAGAATCAATATCAGAGTGGATTATAAAATGAATTACAAGGGTTCACAACAATTTTGGAAAAAAATTGGAAACAGAAGAGACTGAAAATATCTTGCTAGTTAAATGTTTTTTTTAACCTTCAAATATGGCTTGAGCTGGAATTTTTATCAATTGCACAGAGTTCATATGCTTTACCATTTACAACAAGCTGCTACTGTGCTTTCTGAAAAGAAAAAAAAATACTTGAAAACAAGGGCTTTGTTTTAGAAGGATTCACTTGAAAGCATGCCCTTGGGAAAGAACAAGGCTATAGAAGTTTTAAATTGACCTCTGAAGTTTTTCAGGTTTTAGCATCACTGAAACCTCTTCTTTCAGAAATCTTCTGAGTCCAGGATATATCTCCCTTGTTGTTTATTCTGCTTAATACTTAAGACAGTAATTCCACCAAACACTAAAATCCTGTCACCCATGTGCAATGTCCTGCCTCCTCCCAGGGAGCCTTCTGTAATGCTGTTCTTGCTGTAAAATTGAGCTTTGAAACTGTAAACTTTTTTCTTGAACTTTCATAATCATATATTTGCATTGGATAGGTCTGAACCATGTGTGCCTGAAACCCCCATGCTGCTGGGGATGCTATGCAGGAACGGGTGTTTCAGAGTTCTAGTCCTCTGGGTTGGTCACAGGATAAAATGCATCCATTTTACCTGGCTTCTGTCACTGGCCATTGTGAGCAGAGCAACTTAGTGGTGGGAAGTATTTGGAGAATTAGCCTTGAATTTTTGGTTTAATTCATAAATAGTATGGAGACTTTAATGGCTTAATGCATAAATAAATTCCACTTCTGATTTCTTTTTTTTTGTGTGTGTGTGAATGCTTGGTCTGGTGTCTTTAGTGTGAGCATGTATTTGTGTATATACACAAATACATATTTTTCCTTCACTTAATTTCCTCTAGGAAGATTCCTATGCTTCTTTTCTAAAGGAAATTGCTGATATACTTCAGGATAGATTCTGATCTGAAATCAGGTTCACTGCACTGGTTGACAGCATCATTGTGCTTTTTGCTTTTGGTAACTCTGTGCCTTTCTGCTGATATTAAGAAAAAGTACGCCAAGTTCTGACAGCTAATGTAGTAGAAGTGGGGGGAGGGAAGTGTTTCGGCCCCTCTGAAGAATACAGACTAAGCAGCAGTTCTAGAAGTGTTTCAGCCTTGGTTTTATATCATCCTGGTATGAAGTAGTGCTCCACATTTTAGAGTTAGTTTATGCCCATCTTGTATTCCTTTTGTTCCAGTGTAAATTACATGGTCAGATGACTTAGTAAATGCCTACAGTATACCTTGTGAAGAGGCTCTTGAGACCTTTTTCTTCAGTTACAGTGATTACAACACTGCACTTCACTGCCCTGTGGTCAGATATCCTTCTTTTGACATGTCACTGTGAAGCAGAAAATCAGCCCATGGTGTTCTATTAAAAGTTAATTAAAATAGAATAAAGACTTCCTTTCAAAAGTTGATTTAAAAGTAACTTCTGGAACTTTTACATTACAAACTCAGTAAACAAGTTGAAGGGGAAAAATCTAAGACATTTCACGTGCAAATAAAAATTCTCTGTGGACTGCTGAAAGCCAAAATGAAAACTGAGGATAATGATGAGGCATTTATTACAGTTCAGAATGATTTCCTAGAGCTTAGGCACCATTTCAGATGATGACCCTGTTTGTTGTTCTTATATTTGGACTTCATTGAATCTATTCAATTAAATCTATTGTAAATCTGTTTTATTCCCAAGGGGACAGTTAATGTAATCTTGCTGTTTGCTTATAAAAAATATCAACCAACAGTTCCTGCACTAACTTTAATCACAGTTTGTTTTTAGAACCTAGTGAAATGCATTTTCTCAGTTTAGTTTATTGTGCAAACTCTGTGGGGCACTGACTTTTTGTCTTTGTGTCTTAAGTGGAAGAATGTATGTTCATTCTTGCTGTGTTTTTAAAAAGAAAAGACAAGACAAGTGGTGCTTGGATGTTATTTATGTTGACTTTTATGAGGCAGAAACCCATGTAGCTATAAGACTCTACTGTATACTTTGAGACAGTTTTCTTAAGATGATATTTTCTCTTCTGGCTTTTGACTGCTAAGAACTTTTAAGTTTCCCAAGTAATTTGTCTTGTTCTCTCCTGCCTTTTAGGCAGCCAACAAGAATAAAATTAGCAAATGTTAGTGATAAAAATTAGGAAATAACAAGCCTACAAGGAGGCAGAAATGAAGACAATTACAGGGATCTTAAATAATTCCAAAAGTACAGGTCTACCTGAGATTAATGTACTACATGGACAATAATTGATAACACACACTGGAAGAACATGTTGTGTAGGTACAGAAAACAAATTTTGCTCTGAAAATATGCACAAAGTGTACCTATGAGTAAAGAATAAATAATTGGCAGTATTTACTGTGTACCCTGCATTCCAAAGTTAAACGCATGAGGTAGTAAGATGTGTAAGAATTTGCATATGACTGTCATTTATTTGTTTCTGTCTCATAGACAGAGAGTGGCTGATGCAAGGCCATTAAAGTTGTACCCTTGGTTTGATCTAAATTCTGTTTTACTGGAAATAATCCTCGATGAATGAAGCAGTTATTAGAATTTGGGGTGGATAAATAAATGAGAGGTTATACTGATGCAATTTAAAAGAATATCCTCTTTTGAGAAATGGTCGCCATTTGTTAGTGCTGGAGGTTGTGGATGTTCAATTGCTCCCTCTCCTGTCTTCTCAGAAAGGGCTGTAGAGCACAGCCAGACTAGAGCCACTGCCTCTTCCACTCTATTATTTACTTTCCAAAACGGCAATGTTGAAAATATACACATCTGTACTTTGCATCGTCCAAACTAATCTCTGAGCTTTTGTTTGAATGCCACCTGAGAAAAAGGAGTTGTGTCTCAGTGTTGTCTAAAAAGGAGTCATCTGAAATCAGTGGTGAGGAGAAAATACTGTTCATCTCACCATATTTAGCTGGTCAGGAGAGATGGGGTTTGGTATTAATTGCTGCATCTGCAAGTAAACGTACACTAAATTCCAGCTGAGGAAAGACAGTCAGCATGCTCAAACTTCTCAATGTCCAAGGGCTCTGAGGTGAAAAGAGGGAGTATGATATTCGTACTGTAAAGCTGTCATAGTGAAGATGGATTATGATGGTTCCTGTAGACCAAAATGCAGATTACATAAACTGGGGAAAGATCATTGTATGCACTTGAATTAAATGCTAGGTCAGCTTCATCTAATGGTATATTCATCTAGCTCCTGGAAAACCATACTTGGCTTGGATCCCTTTGATCTGCAGATTGAAAACGGACAACTGAAACAATTTAGATTGAAAACATAATAGAATTTGCTGCAAATGAGAACAGAATAATAGAATTTGCTGCAAAACCACATTTAGCTTGGAAAATAGAAGTGAATTTAGGAGCATATGTAAAGAGCTGAGAATAGGTTTAGTGCTGTGCAAGGAATATTCATTACATTCTACAGAGCATTTCGGCAAGCGCGTAGCTTGATGTTCACAGACTGACCTCTTTGCTGTGCCCTTGAAAGGTGATCCGAACACAGAGGCCCAGTTTCTGGTGGTTTACAGTATGCACCAAAAGAGTTTAATTTGGTGTTTAGTTGAGGGTCTGTTCCTTGTATTTTTGCTTTCATTAGCTGAGAGGGCAGTAAATCTAGACCAAACATAAGACAACGCAGTATAACGGCACCTTGTCATCCTATAGCATTCACCACAGGAAGTAGCCTCCAAGTCAAATGCTTATAGCTGAGTGATTTTTATGACTGCTAATAACAGCTGTAGCTATGCAAACTAAGGTAATAAGGCAATCAAACCTATGCCTTAAGGCATTCACCTTCAGGGCCGGGAAGGAACTGTTTCTGTCCAGCTAGTGCTCTCATTTGAAGGTTCGGTTGGCACCTTTTGAATGCTTTTCATGTATTCCTGCTAAGTGATGGTTGTTGCTGTCATAAAATAATTTTAAAACCTCAGCAGGACATTTTTATTATTAACATGAAAGTAAGACAGGTGTTCGTATGTTGTGACAGAGATTAGAAAGACCAACCTTGTTAAACTTAGAGAGGTCACTCATGCATAGCTTCTGCAGAACTGCCTAGTTTTTTCTTTTTAAATTTTGTGGGGTTTTTTGTTTTGTTTGGTTGGTTTTGGGTTTTTCTTCAGGGTTTTTTTTTCTTTTCTTTGGCAAATCCATACTGACTCCTGGAAATGAGACAGTTTTGTGGCAGGTCTCATTAGCACTGAAAACTCTGACATTAGCTGTTGCTATGTCTCCATCTTGATACCATGAAAGAAGGAACACCTGCAAGGGGCAACTAATAGTAGGGACAGAAAAAGGGAAGGCCAAAGAGTAATCCAATTCATCATGACTATTACATTGTGAGGTGGTGGATTAGGCTGTGGTTTGTGCAATTCACTGCAAAAGTGTAAGTGTGCAGCAGAGAAGTTGAGGCTAAATTATGTTTCCCTGTTGAAAAGAGGAACTAAAATAGATACTGTTATGCTTTTTTGACTTGATAGGTTGGCTGATCTTGGGGTCTTGCAAGGTATTCGCATTGAAAGGATATGCTCTTGACTTCTGCTTGTGGGAATGAAGTAAGAGGTTTCCTATGCAGGTGCAGGACTCACAGTTCTGTGCCCTTCCCGGGTGGAATTCAACCCCCTAAAGTTGTTTTTCTTGCAACACCATTCTGGTGCTTTGTGGTTTCACTTCTGTGTGTTTTCAGTGCATTTTTGAATCAAGTTATAGCCAATCCCATGCATTTACATTTAGCCCCACTGAATCCTCTTGAATATACATCTTCAACCTTGCACAATGGCCTCTATTTGGCTATCCTAGCCTAATCTAAGTTTTAGGACTCAGACACATGATCAGCTTGGTAATTTTTTATCATGTTTACTACTACATGGTAACTATGAATGAATGTTCATAGTTCACAGTCGTTTCAAGATAATTTTACTTGGTTTCTTTGACGTAGCTCTAGAAAAATGATTGTAAGATAAATCATTATTACCCTGCATTAGCCACAGGCTAAGTGTGTTATGACTCATCACAGCAGCTTATTTCTGTGCCTTAGCCCTCATAACCTCATATAATATTAGTCAGTATTTGGAAAGCAAACTGGTTCCTAGACAGCATCACAAATGATCAGTTGAATGGTTCAAATACGTGCAGCTTCAGTGATTTATTTTCATTGTGAGCATTTAAGCTGGTATCAACATTTTAAGAACTAAATTTCTTGCAGAAGACTAGGTACTTTGAAGTTCTAAAGGCTTTCTGTGGAATCAAGCCCAAACAGAGGAAGCAGAAAAGATGCCACCTTCTTCAGGAATTAGACAAATTGTTCTTATGAGAGAGGTCTTACTGGAACACAGGTAATATGTTAGGAAATGTGTTGTAGCACCAGTTAAGCAAAACCACAATGGAGAGAAGGGCTGCACCAATTTAATGACTAGATACTAAGATCTGAACATAGTATTTTTTTAAAAAGCTTTCTTTGCTGCCTGCAGGTTTCAGTAGCTTTTCAGAAAAGCTGAGTACGTAGACCTGTCTTGAGAGATGCAGATTTAACAAAGCATTCAAATGTGCCCCATAAGTTTTATTCCATTAAACAATGGATCAGGATATGCAAGACTCTGAGTCCTTTCAAACAATGAGTTGTTAATATTTCATTGAGGTAGCAAAAAGCTGCATAACCAGTATTAGCAGTTACTGATGTCAGAGGTTAACTTTTATTTAAACACATTTTAAAAATGTACTTCTATGTGAAAATGATTTAGGAAAGTATATCAAAAAGGAAACTACAGAATAAATCTTCAAACTCAGAATATTTGATGAGTTGAGAAAGATTTCTCAGTCTCAACTTAGTTTTCCCAGGATTTCTTGGTCCAAAATATACTTGGCTTCTAAATGAGGTGACTCTTCTCTACAAGCAGGTCTTTTGTTTGTTCAACAGTCCATGCCTCATGCAAGATTCCCCTGGTTCCTCACTTTATAAAATAGATTACTGATAGTCTTAGGACCTCACACAGAGTAAACAATTTGTATTATTGTGGTATCTGCTAGCACTAGTGTAATTAAACCTTTGGCAGCAGTGTACAGGAAAGCTGATATTCATAATCTCTTTCTGATGAGGAAGCCATTGCAATGGTAACAGTTTCTAAATAGATTCAAGGGATTTACTTGATCCCTAGGGGTCAAATCAATGCACCTTTCCATGAGCAGCTTGGTAAGAGACCTGTCAGACATGTACTGATCTTACCCCCCAAAAAAAGTGATTGTGTGGAGGCTGAATTTGCATTATGCTGCATTCTTAGGCAGTAATTATTGCAGGAATCTCTAGGCCTGTCAGATTCTTTTTCAAACTGGAAATGAAGTAGTTCTCTCTCCTCATGTTTTCATGGTAGAACTTGATCATATGTCTTTTTAATAAGGACTAATGATCCGGTTCATACATCTATGTGTAGAAAAACTAATGGTGTTTTTTATTGCTTACACTCTTGCTAGCTATGGAAAGAGGTTGCTTTCTGGGTCAATAATGCCATTTAAGTTAAGCCCATGTGCTGACACACTCTGGTAGCTTCTAGAGCTGTTCCTGTCAACTGACAAGTGAAAGGTCAATGGTTTACAGATTGCTGTTTGTGATAGGGAAACAGCTACAGTAAGATTTGAACTTCTTATGATGTCATGACATTGCTGGCAGGTTGGTAACTGATCGGAGAAATTAAAGTTTGTTTTCATAACAAATATATTACTCCTGCACACAGTGAACTAGAGGGACTTGTCCCGCAGCTTCAGGGGTGCAATTGCTTCATTTAGCTGCTGCCCCCTGACTGCAGACTGCAGAAGGAAGTCTGGTGTGCTCAGCTTTCATAGTTGGCACACATGCTTGTTTACCACTTATTTTAGCACAATTAACTTGGCTACTGAGGTCTTAAAAGGTAACTGATGCAACAAATGATTACAGTGTGGTTGCTGAATTTGGACGTGTAAAATCAACTTTGAGTGAGCCCTGTGGAAGAAAGGCCTTTTCTCTTGTCAAATGTTACTGATCTTACAGCTAATTAAAGTCATAGTAGAAAAAGATCCAATTAATTTCCGGCTGTACAGCTTTATAATGGAACAGCAGAATATACAGGTGATTAAGAGAATTAATAACCTGAATAATGTAGATTTTACTCAAGCTAGAGGCAGCCTCAGCTTTCCTACAGATTGCCATGTTACTGTGCTCTTGATGAGAAAGGAAGCAGTTTTACTGTGTTGCTGCACAGTATCTTTGTGCATTGCTGAAACGCCTTGAGACACAAAATTGAGACCAGACCCTCTCTTTCCTAGCTGCTGTTCCTGTTTTTCATTTGCAGCATAAGTATGGGAATCTGCCAGCTGGGAAACCTTACATTGCTGTTCTGTCCACAGAGACTTGGCTGGTGGAGCTTCATGGATGAGGTGTATTTGGGTCTAGTTGATGGTGCTTCACTGCTTTACTCAAAAAGCTCATGGTGTTGCAGGGATCAGACTATGAGGAGTCTGCTTTACTGGGGGAGCTCTGGGGATTGGAGGGAGAGCAGATTTGCACCCCAGGATGGCTATCCTGCCTGCCTGTAGCTTCCTTGGGGGGGAATAGGAGAAGCTGGGATGATCCTGAATGGACATCAGAAAACATTGAGGGCATGAAGGAAGGTGAGTTTTGATAGCTATTGTGGTACTGTGCTGAGGTAGAGGCCTTATCCTTCAGAAAATAGTTTGCTAGTGTAGCGGTAGCCAATAAATAAAATGTGCAGGCTGTGCCACTCAGACTAATGGAACACTGTAGACTAGAACCTGCAACTTCTGTACAAGGGTTAAGTTCACTCAAGGTAGGTGTTTGCTGTCCTGGATGCTTCAGATAATGTAATTTCTCCTCTATTTTCTCTGTTTTTCTGCTTAATAAATATGTCTGTACTAAGTGAGGGAGCAAAAGGCAGACTTAGTCAATACTACTGATTCCTTTTCATGCAGATAGACTGCTAACTATTCTTTCTGTGGGTGACTTAGCTCATAAGAGCATTGGCAAGCTGAGAAAAACTAATTCAATGCTGTGCCAGATCAAAATAAGTCAATATCCCTCATATCCCAGTGGTGAAAGTTGCTAGGGAATGTGCGTAAAGCACCAACTTGCATCTACCAAGTTATGGTCTGAATGGGAATTTGCTGATCAAGCAGATGAACTAGGTCTAGAATATACACTGAGTGAATGAGTGAGAATAGCAGGGAGAATGCTGGATTGCTGAGAAAGTAGTGCCATTATTTACAGTAGAAAATACAGCAAAAACTCCAGTACTGTTTTGCAAGGCAGAACTCTTTGGAGGAAGAATCAGAGGAAAATATTTTACAGTAGAGAAATCCATCACCGTTTGGATGTCTGATCAGCTGTTGTATCAGTCTCTAAGTAGTAGCTGATCTTAAGACATTCAGTGATTTGTTGCAAAATATTTTATTTAATGGTTTGGGCTCTTGAGTGTGAGATGAAATTAGCTGTATCAGAGCAGTTTTGACGAGTGATGTGACCATGTGCACAAATTAGGATTTCATCTGTGCTGGGGGTTGCACTGGATCAGTGTTAAATAGACATCTTGTTTGTAGAGGGACATGTGAGGTGGCTGCAACAGTCAAAGGTCATCTTTCTTGTGGACAGCAGGAAGCTGGAGATTGCAATTAAGCTCTGGGTGCTGTCATGGTAACTAATGTTTAAGTAAAAGTAGTTTATGTTAAATACAGTCTGACTCTTCCTTGTTAAATGCAAAGCATAATCAGCATTCTTGCCATCCCAATTATTCTCCTTTTGAAAAAACCTCACCCTCTTGAAGGTGCACTGCTTTGTTTTTAGACACAAAATCTGTACCATTACAGCAGCCCCTTCTGCGAGATCAATATTTCCTACTTTATGTGGAAATTTGAATAAAGCTGGAGCAAAGCTTGCCCAGGGACCCTCCTTAGAGTTCCAGTATTCACAATGAACAGTGAGTTGCCTTCGCTAAGCAGTGTTCGATATGTCTACATCTAGGAAAGAGACTGAGCGCAGCAGACATTATGCGTGTCCTTTTTCAGCCTGTTCCTCATAGAACACAGCCTTTTGACAGGAAAGGACTATCAGGAATTGCTGTCTTGCTCATACAGTGTCTGTATCAGCAATTGCAGTGATCTCAAGCTATATAGCAGCTTAGTGCTCTACTATGAGAGAAAAAGGTCATAATCAAATGGCAAGATGCTACAAGACTACACCAGTGCCCTTAGCTATGGGAACTTGCTACAGTTTTGAAATTATTTTTTCCAAAGGTGGATTTTTGTCCTGAATAATTCCTTAAATGTCACCTCTGTTGTAGTGAGTGATTTGTGATGGAGGTAGACTATGTCCTTGGTTCTCCGTGGTGTATTAAAGATGACTGACTTAGCAAATCCTCACCACTTTCAAGCTGCTCTGATTGAATGGTGTAATTGTTCCTATTTGCCCTTTGAAGGATGCATTAAAATGAATTTGATTTGTGTGGGCAGCGCAAGATTCCTCTTTCCCTCTATCCGTCTGCCCCCCAAACACCACTTCAGTTTACTGGTAGTTCAGTAAAACCTCCACCAGATTTATGGTGAGGCATTTGAGGCTGTATTTAGCAGCTCTTAAGTATGTCCCTTCACTATTTTCACATGCTAACCTTTCCCAGCAACACTCTAAAATCTGAAAATGAAATATAGTAAATGTCAAATTATCTGCTGCTTTTTTTTTTGGCACTTAGCATGGTGGATCCCAGCTGTCACTTTGTCTTTTGAATGCTACCATACGTAAATTTAAGCTGTACTTATTTGGTACTGCACAGAACTTAATGCAGAACTTCCATGTTAGGCAACAGGGATGAAGTCAGTATTTCCAGAGGGGGTCAGGGTAGTCAGACTGTAGGAAGAGGACCTATTGCCTATCGGTATATTCCCTTGTTGAGAGATGCCTTCTCTAGATGAAGATATTCCCTTCATTAACCTCCCTTCCGCTGAAGAGACTTAAGAACTGTCTGCTCCAGCTCTATTTGTTTTCTGGTGCTGCTTCCTATAGGCAGGTTACTAGAATTCTGATGAAATTTCTGGTGGCTGGTAAGCTGGTGGCTTACTGAGGACTTGAGATTTTTATC
Organism: Zapornia atra; assembly: GCA_013400835.1. Classification (NCBI taxonomy): domain Eukaryota; kingdom Metazoa; phylum Chordata; class Aves; order Gruiformes; family Rallidae; genus Zapornia; species Zapornia atra. Next base: position 178,886 of record VZTU01009564.1, read on the forward strand.
TTGTTTGGCAATCCACTATGCTGCTGTATCAGACAGTGAACTTATACACTGAAAGTGGAAGAATTCTTTGAATTTTCAAAATGAATTTGTAAACTACAGTTCTTGCCTCAACCTCTAAGAATTGGTAGAAGTAGGTCAAGCCCGGGAAAAATAGGGTTGCTTAGTTCTTGGGAAAGACTTGATACTCTATACACGTGCCAGAAGAAAGACACGTGAATGATGTACTGTGAGATGCCTCTCCCAGACTTGTTTCATGACTCCCATAGACCAGAAACTAGGCTCCTTCAGCCAAACAGGAAGAATAACTGTATCTTGTTATGACTGAGAGTAAACTGATGAGCCAAAAGGAGTTGGACAGAAAGTGGGATTAATATTTTAGAAGATCCAGTGCACCTGATTGTGCGTAATGGAAAACTTGAAATTAAGCTTCTAAGTTTCTGCTCTCAAGAAGGCTTATAACAATTTATGATGTTTTTGGTGTGCTAGAGCTTTGAGAGTGATACCCTTTAAAGCTTCTCTCAACTCATCTTGGGCGGGGGGAGGGTGTCTTTAAGAACTAGCTTTTTCTCAGTTAATGTAGATGTTTGCTGTCTAAAATAAGCCAGGAAGTAATTTCGTCAGTATTTATTAGGTGGAAAATTCAGTGCTGCTCTGAATCAAGCATGGAATGCCAAAGAAGTCATTCATGAGAGTGTGTGTACTCATGAAAGAGAGCTTTCTACCTTCAGTTTCTTGCTAGTAGTTTCTCTCATGAGATTAAGCTCACTGGACACTGAGGATTGCTTTATAGTGAATTTGAACACAGATTCATATCTCAAATTTGGCTTCCGACATAGATGCATTTTGTACATTTTTATACATCCGGTTCATTCATCAGTTATTGATGTTAACTAGATTTTGGGGACGTTCTTGAATGCTTCACTGCTTCTGGAACAAAGGATGCTTTGCATTTATCATAATGCTAACTTCCATTTGTGCAGTAACTTAATTTGGGAGTCAGGAGCTTCAGAAACATCAATGAGCTTGGCTGTAAAATGCCCTTATGTAAATATAATTAACTTTATACTGCACGATGGCAAGTCTTATGCACAGAGTGACTCTTGAATTGGAGTAGGAAGGGAACCTAGCCTGGCTGACACCTGTGGTTTAACTGCAGAGCCATCTTTTTCCTATGAAGTAGAGAATTTAAATCATGACTTATCTCCAGCTCTTGCTGTATACTGTCAGAAAGCAGTGAAAGACGAGGTTAATGGATGCCTTGCTTTTATGAGACAGGAGAAAAAAATGGGGCCTTGGGAGGGACATCAGTCTTGTTCCATGTGCACTTAAAAGGTTTTTATTGAGGCATGAAAGCTTGTGTTGTTCCATGCTTTGTCTTTTTGTTGCTTGTCCCAGGCAGTGATGTGCTGCCAACAATTCAAGAAAGGAATTTCTCAGAATATATCCTATTAACTGATCTTAAACCTCATGTATATGGTATGTGGGTACTCACAGGAGGGAAAGAGAATCGAGGAGTCTATTTTTCTTTTCTCCCTTAAATCAAGAAATGGGATCTAGTGAAAAAGACAGTGATACTGAAAAAGCAGATTTATGTGAGCTGTACTTGACAGGCACACATTACTGGGAGAGAGAACTAAAAAAAGGCCTGAGTTTGTTAATTGAAAATCACATTTTGAACATTATGTCTTTTGAACTGAGATGGGAATAAAATTTCTCCAGGACCTTTAGAAATATCTGTACTGTGAGTATTTTTCCTTAAATGCCTAATATATCCTGGGTGCATCTACCCATGTTTGTCTATGTGTGAACTTCAGTGAGCAATGTCAGAGGAGAAAGGTGTAATTTGGTACTGTGACCAGAGGACAAAGTAAACGAGATGGTAAGATTACCTGCAAAGCCCACTCTTCATTTTGGTATAATGGTTTAAATAATTTCTGCACTGTCCTGTCAATGAAGCAAAAATAAAGCAAGCAATGGAACTGACTCAGAGTTGGTAGTCTCTGGATATATGAATTATCTGGCCTTTTTTCTGCCCTCTACTTATATATATGTATTGAACTCTGGGCATAAAAGAGGATTTATTAGTCCAATTTGTGGGCATGTGTCTAGTGCCCTAAATGTACAAATTTGTGCAATATAAACAATACTCTGCTAAGTACTTGACACAAAAAAGGTTCACAGCCTGGCCCAGAATTTGGCATAGCATCCTTCATCTCCACTGGCTGTGTGACCAAGGGGACGATTCCATAATTAAAAATCAAGTTCTAGTTTGTTACCCTGTTTGTGCTTTGATCTAAGGCAAAGATAGTACCAGAGTGACTTCAAGCAAAATCTGATGTTCTGTTTGAGGGTATGAGTGTTGCAGTACCACCGGGCATTCCTGTGGGAAAACACCAAGCAGTGGTGCAGGCTTCCCAGATAGGGAGTAGTAGAAAGTTTGAAATGCAGGGAAATACTTCAGCTTTCATTGCATTTCACTGTTGATAAATCCTGCTTTGGCAGACAAAGTAAGCAAGTGCTAAAACTGGACACCGTTTCTAGATTAGGAGATCCTGGACTGTGGCTTATACCTGTTCTTGCCTTGATTTGCCAGTGTTTTGTATTAGGTTCAATAAAGTATGTTCTAATTTTGGTACCCTTTGAATACACTGTCAAATAAGAAATGTCCCTGCTGAGACAAACAGATCAGTGGAGCTCAAGGACAGATGGTATATGCATTTGGGACTTCAGTTCTGAGAGTTCATGCTCAGAAATGTTTTGGGTTTTTTTGCCAAAGAAGTGTCCCAGTACGGGCAAGGGAGCCAGGTGGTGGTGCTGGACCCTCAAGATCAAGAGGGTGCTTAACAAGCCCAACAATGCCCAGTTATGAATGTCCATCCAGTGACTCTCAGACATGGCTGTTTACACTGAAATGCTGCTTTTGACAGATAATACATCAACAGCAGCTTCTACTTTTCTGCAACAAGACAGGCTGTGTGAATGAACTGGAAGGAGAGCTTCTGCCTCTCCAGCAGGGTCTGATGGTCAGTACCCTGCAGATGTTTCACAGCCTGCAGTTTGAGCACCTGATCATCCCTCTAGTACCTGGACTGTTGTGTGCGACTCATGATAAAATAATATTGCTGCTGAGAAGCCTAAATTTATATAGCAACCCCATTCTGCATTTGCCAAAGTATATGTAACTCTTAAAATGAACATTATTTTTCTCTCTTCTCTCTCTGACCTGTAGTTAGTGTGGTGCTCCACAAATACAGAACTTGTAAGTATGCTTGATTGTTCCTTGCTTCTTATTCAGTTCCTTTGCATTATACTGTAAGAAAACAACCTAAATACAGATTTGAAGTTCTTCACCCCATTTAGTAAAAAGCATTAACATCCCATTTACTAATATTTGTTTCTCTCTGGGTGCATAGTTGAGGGGGAGCTGTTTATATCTTTCTAAAAGAGTTTCATATCTGTTTGAGTATTTGATTATTTTGGAGTGCTTGTAGTTAAGAACTAGTTATTCAAAAACTCATGAACCAAGCATCTAATCAGCTTTTGAGGAAGCCTGGGAGTAATACCTTTCAGGAAAAGTCCACAATCAGTTTGAGGCTTTTTATTACTCTGGTTGCGCTGTGCTGTGCATATTAATAGGACTTCTGGATACGAGTATGGGTCACCTGAAAGTCTCTAACAGAAAGCTTACTGCTTTTATGACTGCATTATGATGGATGTTTTTGGGGTGTCCCAGACCAGAGACAAATCCTTTCCTGTTTTGCAGTTGACTGGGGGGTTGGACTTGATGATCTCTGGAGGTCCCTTACGACAGCTACAATTCTGTGAAATGCCTCTCAAGTCTCACCATCTTGCAGCTTCAGGGGATCTGACACCAGTACAAATGTGTGGCACTGGCTGTGGAAATCTGTATTGGAGCCGCAAATCTTTATTTGGCAGAAGATGGGGAGATGATGGTTACAACTGAGACTGCAGTGGTGATAAGTCAAGTCATCAACCTCTTAATTGCTGTGAGGTTGCCATGGAAGTGAGTAGCACTTCCTAGTCCTACTGTCAGCAATGGCAATTGATTAATGATGGTCCATCCCTGATTGCAGGTACATAAATTGGACGGACTGAGATGAGGTTAGGTTTATAATGTACTCTGCTCTGAAGGGAGAGCTTTTTAAATCTGTTTGCTTAGCAGTTGACAACACGGTAGATGATGAAATGGGTTTCAGGATAATTTGAGAGGACAGGGCAGAATCTTGTGCTAGATCACTACAGATATAAATAGCTGAGCTAGCAAAAACTATGGAAAATTCGAGGAAATTATTGTTTAGTGAATTCAAGTATATTGGATGCCCCAAGTGGACATATCAGTCAGCAGAACATCGAAGAACATGCCTGCCTGCTGGAAAAGTAGGGAGGTGTTCTGGCAACCAGTCTAAATTCTTGTGTTTTAGCAGTAGTATGAGATGATTCAAATGCAAGATTTCAGCTACAGCCTTCGGAGAGCACTGCTCATTCGCTACAGTGAATCAAAAAATCAGAAAGACTCAGTGTGTGACTTACATGGTGGGGCACTTTCAGTAATTTTGCTTGTTCCTCATAAAACAGAGTGGCTAGCTTAACATTCCTGTTCTTGAAGTATTACAGTTGTTTGGCCTGAAAAATATGTAAAATAAGGATAAACTCTTTATATTATCTTCTTAGCCGTAGTAGAACGGGTAACAATTCTCTATGAAAGCAACAGAGGTGGCTTGATAGTTGGTCTGAAAAATGTTGCATGTCTTTTCACCTCCTGAATATAAATCATGGTTCTTAAACTCTGCTGTTAATAACTAAAATGTTTATCAGCTCACATAAAGTAAACCTAAGAGGAAAATTAATGCCTCACAAATACGATGTTATGGTGGTGATAAGGGTGGGCATGAGAACTTAAACTGAACTGGTGAGAGACTGGTTCTTGCAGTTTTTTGTAGGGGGAAGGAAGCAATGACTTGGGTGGCAGCTACCAATAATTTGGGAGTGTTCTTTTAAGACGTGCTACAATTTTATGACATGCATTGGTGGACAGAAGCCATTTCTGGTTGAAATGAGAGAAGGAGGGAAGGGAAGTTGTTAGGAATTGCTTGAAGTACAATAGATGACAACACAATGGTGTAAATTAATGTAGAAGTCATATTCAAGAAACTGAAATCAAAGTTTTGAGGAGGTGCTTTAATAGGACTGACCAAGCTTTCCTTGAAGTCAATAGGGATCTTCCAGTTAATTTGAGGAGAGCTGGGTCAAGTCTGATCGAACTCCATTTCTTTTCCTAGACAATGAAAGGCTGACACAAGGCTTTCCAATGGCGGAAAAATGTGAAAAGGTTCATCAGAAAAATGAAATCATGAGATGTTTAAAACCTTTTGGTAAAGCCAATGAAAATGAGTGATAATGATCCCAGTTTTTCAGAGAGGTGATAAATAGTCTAGGATCCCAAGGGACTCCCTCCTATGCTACGTGCTGTCTTTTCTGGAGAAAGGTCAACAAAAAGACTGAATATACCAGTGCTGTGTTGTTTTACAGAGGCAAACAAATATATATATATATATATTCCCTCCCCCTCCTCCCCGAGGTAAAATATAAATATCTTAAACACATCTAAGCTGTCTCTCTTTTACCCTGAGGTAAAACTGAGCAAGGAAGGACTGTCGTTTACTCTTTCTTTTTTTGTATGTATGGAAAGCCATAGACATTATTGACATTTCTAGTGATGGGATGAATTTATCCCATTACTTTTAATGCAGACAAGGTTAGAGCTGAGTCAAAGTACCTTAGATTAGCATGACAGAGGCAATACTTGCTCACAGAGCAGCAAAGATGTAGTGAATAAAATGTGCGTCCTACTCCATCTGCAACCTAGAGGCACTTCTGGATGTGGAGAGGCCAGCTAGTGAGCTCTAGTGATGATGCTTTTGTTTTTTCTGTCTTCAGATATCTCAGCTTATGACAGAGTCTAGTCGAGAGGGCCTGACTGAAGCAGCGCTGAACCGCTACAATGCAGATAAGCCCTCCTTATACAGCTTCCCCGCTTCCCAGAGCACATACGTTGCCAGTGAAGTATCCACAGGCACCTCGGTGGCAGCATCATTTTTTGCCAGGTAAGAGAAATTTTCTGAGATTTTCTTTCTCTGGAAACATAATTTCTTTCAACAGAGATGATTCTGTAGTGAAGAAGTGGGGTTCAAAGGTTACAGCACACGTGCAGAAACGTGTCTGTAGATGCAGACCTATCACAGTCTTGTTGCATCACCATGAAAATGCTCTTTAATGCACCTGTATGCATTTGTCTGTAAGATGGGAATGATACTTCTACCCTCTTCTGAAAAATATCTTACCTATTGATTTGGGTTAAAATGTGATTGTGCTCTCAGAATAAAACATGATTCTGTGACATTTTGAGAGGGGTATATCCCTGAATGAGAAGGGCCCATCCAAGTAATGTTCTGAGATAAGCAATTAATTGTAAAGCTAGCTGGAGGAGGACAGTTTGACAGGCAACCTCCAGGCTTTTTCGCTAGGTGGAAATAAAATTCAATGAAGTTATCAAGGTTTTTGCTTGCAGAATGGAAAGTTAAGGTTTCTGATTTCAGTTTCTGTCCTTGTCATGCCGTTGAATTGACCTGAAGGTCTAAACTCAGCATCAGAACACCCTTTCTGTTGAATATTCAGCCAAGGTTTAAAAAAATTCTGATGAGAAAAAACTTCATTTAAAAAAAAATCTTATGATTATCTTTATTAATTTATTAATAGTAAAAATGGTTTGTTAAGTGGGCGTAGCATGAAGTGAAATATCAGTTATGAACAGCAGAAATGTTTTTCTGCACAGACATATGCTCTTTGCAAAGCATAACCTTTTTAGCTCCCTAGAACCCTTATGTAATGGAAGAAATAATCCTCATCTTTTAATGCTTTTCAATAATTAGAAGATTGAATTGGGAAGAGTTGTGGAAGTAATGAAATAACAAGAGAATAAGCTATTTTTACAGCACTTCCAATCCAATCTAGTGAGATCTGAATTTCAAAACATGGAGTGAACTTTTGGGTGAATGCCTCAGGCATACTCAGATTAACTTTCTACCCTTTAGAGAGCCAACTATTAGTGATTCCACATGATTCCATTTTATTTTAAAGGTAAATGGAAAACTTAAAGTTATTGGACTCTATAAATCTGCAAGGAAGATTTTTTTTTTCCTCTCCTGTTTTTCCCCACAAACATGAGGACTGCATATGTTCAATCAGTATCACACAATAAGTGAACTGCATAGAAGGATTAAGAGTAGCCTTTTTAGAAGACCCAGTGAACATTGTTTGGTGCAGCTCTGCAATTTTTTCTTTACAGATGTGATGCTAAAATAGCAAATGTGCATGATGACAGTGGTCTTGATTTGCTGCCCCTTTTCTGTTTTTCTTAAAACAGTTTAAAATTGCTGAATGCACTAACCCATGTGCAGATTGGGATTAGCACATATTTTAGCATGAATTGATTTATGAAGATGGTTTAACTCATTTGTTCTTCATTGTTACACTGTTTTATGCTGAGAGAATTCATTTGCTCTTAATATACTCTGCTGAAATGTAGGAAACTAATTAAATTTACTCAGAATCCCTAGTGTAAATCACAGCATTTTAAGTAGAACTCTGTTGGTTTCTAGCTGACAGTGCGAATTCTTGCGTATACTCGGCCCAGTAGAGATCTCATGTTTAGGCTGTTTATTTTTAAACTGTACTTAGCAGGACAAAACCGCCTGGCTTAGTTTGGGGTATTGCATAATTAGATTAGTATCACTTATATAAGTCAGTTTTGTTCTGGACTTCAAGTTATACCATCTGCTGACAATTGAAGCAGCAAATCCAAGTCACTTGTTCACTGACCTTTTAACAAGAAAATCCACAACTTCTTTTCAAAATTTGGATCTCGTTAATTTCTGTTTTGCATCTTATTTCTCTGTTTGCAGTTTTGTAAAGTTGGGGTAAGACGTGTAAGAACCCGCATCTATGAGTATTATAAACTATGAAGTAGTTGATTGTCAAACTCATTAACATAGTGCACCTTTTACAGTATGAGAGTAATTTGTATCAGGCATATGAATTTTAAAATCTTGTTTTTCTGATTGTAAGTGGCACATGGAGTAGTGACTACCAGGTATACTTGCTTTTTTGAATGTGTTGTGTGTGATGTTTTCATGGTCAGTAAGTAAGAAATTATTATACAGCCAGGAAAATTTGCTAATGTGGAGCTGTAGTTAGAGATAGAAGAGTAGAAAATATTCTTTTGAAATTTGAATAATGTCCCATAGTATTTTACTTGAAGTTCCCTAACAAGCAAAACAATCCTCAGATGAGTCTCAGATATAAAAGTCATCCATCATCAGGGAAAAAACCCAATTAACTAAAATGCTACAGTATGGAGGAAATGTCAGGGTATCCATGAGAACTTTTGGTTGTAATTACTTGAGAAACATCAGGAGTGGAAGACTGGGAGCTCATATTTTTTCCTGTTCTCATGCACTACTAGTTCAACAGTGATACTCATTTGACTGGCCTATAGCTGGCATCGTGCCATGGAGAAGCATCTGAAGGCCACAGTGATTCTCAACCTTTTGAAAAGCCAGGACACGTATCAGTTCGACTCAACTGTTATGTTTCATGATCTATAGCTGACAGGTTCCCAAGCCAGCTAAAGGGCCACAACTTTTGTGAATTGTCATTTGTTGGGATATTGCTGCAAGCAAACTTATGATATGTCAGGACTCCCATGGGACAGTATGTGACTGTTTTAAAGGAATAAAGTTTTCAGAAAAGTGCTATGCCGGTGGTAGGCTTAGAGATACTAGATGTTACATGTATGAATAATGAATTTCTAATGGTAATTCTGATACGGAAACGGAACTAAATCAATTGTACTTTTAATCACAAGCAGCAAATTTGGTTTTTTGTTTAGGGCTGTCACTCATTTTTACCTCTGATATCCTCCAATTTGTGCTAATTTAGCATCATCTTCTTACTAGTACATATATGTGATGAAAAGAATTAATTTAGTGAATATGAAATAACAATAAACTACTTTATTAAAAAAAAATCACAGAACATTTAAGGATTTTTTCCATAAATTAACTTTTGCCTCTGGTTTGGATCATGGTCACAGCAAGCACTGCATTTTTGGGCCATTGCAGTATAAGGTGTAGTAGCCTCTTGCCTTTTGTCCTCCAAACACAATGTAGGAGTGTATCACCTCCAGCAAAGGGAGAGGTATATGCTGGTGCTGCTGTCAAAGATCCGAGGGAAGGACTTTCTGTCATGTGTCTCCCTGAAGCTCTAGCAAATCAAGGGGCATCATACTGAACCTTGTTCCAGTCAACACTGGTTTCTACATAGAGAAAATTTCTAGGACTCCAATTTCAGCTTTGGCTTGACTATTCCATAAATAAACCTGCCGTTCTGAATAAAATGTCTCAGTTGGGACTCTCAAAGGGTGACAGTATGGTGCAGGGAGTAGAAGTCAAAACTAGACCAGAGCCTTTCAATTGTACTTTCAATGCCTGAAGATATTTGGGATGTTGGTTCTGTTCCTTGTTTGCCCAGTAAACAGTTTCACAGTAAACTTGCTTACTTGGAGAGGAAAACTTTTGTTGAATCAGGACAAAGGAGAAACTTAAAAGTCCACTTCACTTTACACCTCAAAAAAGGTAAACATTTTAAGGAGATATTTTTAAGTGTTAGTTCAAAAGTTGTTTCTTGCTGCTGGTCAGGAAGTGTAACAGTATCTTGAACAAAAGCCTGCCTCAGTCTGAAATCAGATATAGTCATATTTCCATTAATTAAGCCTAATGGGAATATAGATAATCTTGAAAGCCTGAAAAATCTGTTCTAAGGATCATTTTCCATGTCTTAATACAGCTCAAACACTAAGCTGGGCCACACAATACTACTGTTGTAGATGTAGCAATGCATGTTTTTCAAATGAAATGCAGAAATGTCAACATTTTTAATAAACTGGATGGAACCATGGGATAAGGTCTAGTTACAGTTAGCTCCATTCTTGGAAAAACTGCTGGTGACCTTTTCCACACTCATTGCCCATCCCTGTGTGGTTTGGCAGCAAGGAGAGGAGGAGGTGAGGCAGTGCCTTACTGCCAAGGGGTATTGTGAATATTGTCTTCAAAATGCCAGTGCACGGTCCCCAGATTTCCCTTCCACTTCCGAGAATCCTTTTTTGAATATTTTTAAAAATTCTGGTATGCACTGCATGAGCTACAAGGATTGTATGATGAGACTATTTGTGGGACCCTCTTGTTAAAGCTGCTGTGCTGTTTTGATGACTTGGCCCTCTAGACATCCTGGTATCTCATGCCTTGCTGCTTTTTGCACACACACGATAGATAAGCTATCAGCTTAACACACAACTTCTCATGTTTGCTGTTTTCCTTACGAATGCAATTTTTTGTGACCTTTGTTGAAAGTTGAAGTGAGGAGTTAGGCTGCACTATCTTTTGGCTTATGGGCAAAAATTCTAAAGCCTGAAGACTTAGCAAGCAGGAATACCAGGGCTTGTATACCAGATTGTATATTGTTTTAAATTAATCGTACCATTTTAAGGTCCTGGCTTTTTCAGAGGTCTGGGGGAAGTTCACAAAACCAAACATGTCCTGGCATTGCGACCGAGGCTTTATCGGAACATGCACAGCAAAACCAAGTTTAAGAAAGTCAAAGGCTGGAAGAGAAGGAAATAGGTTGGAGTGAGTATTCCTGTATTCTGAAGCCCAGCTTTGGCTTGGGAAGCTCCACAGAAGAAACATTTGATTTATGTCAGTGGTCCAGCTGTAACTGTTGTAGCTGAAACGTTGCACTAGCAGATGTGGAGCCGGGTCAGGAATCTCCTCTCGACACTCCAGGAATTTGTGCAGGTGCACAGCAGGCTGTGCAGGCACACCCAAGGCATTGGTGCTGCTGAGACCTGAGAACCTCTTGGGAAAGAGCCTGTGAACATTGTAAGAAAGCGAAAGCTGCTCGTCCCATGCACTGTGCCTTTCTGAAGAATATTCTGTTGAAGTTTTGAATGTTTTTAAATGGTCTGAACTGCAGATGACTCGGGTGACAGTGTTTCTTCATGTTGATGAGTGGTGGACCCAACTGCTTTTTCAAGCCATGTATATAGCTGTTCCAAGGCACTGCTTGAAGTCCTTGATGTCAAATAGTGGTGGCCTCAACATCCATAGGAGAAAATTATTTTTTCATGTATGGTTCAGAAAATATTTTGGTTTCTTGCTGTCTAAACTATGCAGAATCTAACAAGATTTTCTTTCATTAGCTGGAAAAAAAATAAATTCAATGGTTAAGTTGCGGTCAGTCTCTCAGGCATTTTGAACTGAACATTACCAACTCTGATCAGAACTTCTACTTTTTGCCCCATGCTCATCAAATACTGCATAAGAAATACCTAAAAAGATGAATGTTAAGGAAAAAGATCCATAGACCGTCTTTCAGTAGGAATGCTTACCACAAGTTTTAAAACATCTGTAAATCATTTTCACAAATATTTCTGCCTTCAAAGCCTGTCTTGGGGTTGACTAGTAGGGGAAATTTCAATCACAATGATCTCAGTCAACCTGAAAGACCATGAAACAAATATTTAAAATTGGCACCTAAGTTTGAGTGCACAACTTCAGGGGTTGGTTTTTCATACTAGCTCAACTTCAATCAGAAATGTAGGAGAGCTGTGTTCAGTAGTCACTTCATTTCTGTGTTTCCCCATTGCTGTGAGAGCCCTAACGGTCCACTTCTCCTTCCTCTTATTGTTGCTATTTCATGTGTATGAAGTAAATGCCAATCAAAAGGGAATCTTGATTCTCATGAAGCTGAATGCTCTTTATATATAGTTCAATGTAAACAAAATAAAAATGTCCTGCCAGGAAAGACTGTGAGCTACATGCTAGTGGCTAGTAGTGGAGGCAATGATCTGATAATAAAAAAATTAGGACTTAAATGCCATGTCTGGATGAGGGAAAGCAAAGGTATTTGAATGATCTCTAATTTTGCATGATGAATTCTACCTTGTGTGGCAAAAAATTTCCAATGATTTTTTTTTTCTTCCCAAACCAGACACATTCCCCATGGCACTTTTGTTTGAATCAGTTCTTATTTTTTGATTACAACAATGTTTAGCAATAAGATTCCAGACTAGGACCATTTCTAATAGGAAATGTGTAGGGTACATGTCCGAAAACATGGTGTCTGAATCTTTGGATGCTTGCATGCTGCTGTTTAACCAAAAACTTAAGAAAACATATGCACTTTTAGACCTGGGTTGGAAATCTAGTTGTGATATGTTTAATTTGGCATTGGGCTGTAAACAAAAATAATTTGAACCTTCATGCCAATTAGATCCACTATATGTTGGCTGCAGGTTAATGGCTTTCATTCACAGCTTAAAATGAGGATAATGGATCTTGATTTTTAAACGAGATTTTGGGAGTGATACATGGAGCTAAAATGGAAATAAACTAAAATAACTCTAAAATTATCATAAAATACTATAGTTGCAGGGGCATGCCATCTGCTTAGCCTCAAAGCATCTAACTGATAACAGGGATGTAAATCCTCCTCATGCTCCTAGTATCAAATCCACTTCAGATGTACGGGGCATTACCTTAAGTCAACAAATAGAGTTTTCTGAACTAAGCATGTTTTAAAAAGAATTACTTAGAACAATCTAAAAGACTACTATCCATGAACAATTTATTGACCACTGAACAGAGGAATTAAAATTCCAGTCCATGAATGGTATGTTACTTTGATGTTATGTCTGTTTTGAAATATGCCCCACCTGCTTCTGTGCACTACACAAGGAGAATATTTTCTTGCCCCTCTTATGGTATGTTTTGTATTGATGGTAATGGCAATCACTGAATAATGTTGAAATGTTCATCAAGGTTTGAAGCCTTTCACTGTCTTGGGAAATCTTGATAATTTTCAAAGTAGAGCTCCTCTTTCCTACCTTTCTCTTTGAAAAGTTCTGAGGTCTGTTGTTTCTCTGTGATACAGTCCCCAGTTCCATTTTATGAATATGTGGATCTGTGAAGCAAAGGACATGTACCATAAAAGTTTTTCTGCTTAAGAAATTATTTTTAAAAAGATGTCTAGGTCTACTTTCCTAAGCATAATTCATTATATTGATTTTCTAATATATATTTCCTGAAAGGCAGAATCTTAAAAAGTTTTTCTGATTCCTGTAAGAATCTGTGGTGTTGTAACTTTTTGTTTCTGTAAATGTTGAAATGCTTTACATAATTTTGGGATTTTTTGTGTACACAAGTGTGTTAACTTGCATCTAGAATGAATTTGTTCTATTTTTCATATCAGTTATGTTTGATTTTTAAATTCACAACATTAATCCAGGAATACAATACATTTACAACACAATAACTTTTCCCTCACGTACCTGCTTGTTTTCTCAAGTGCAACTACATGAAAAGTTATAGTAGGCAGGGGCTCTGTTAGCTAGTAAGCAAACACTGTCTAACTCTCAGATCCTAGAGTCAATAACTAGTGTAAAAGAGGACCAGAACACCAACTTCATGCCATGTACATGCTTTGTAGTGTTAGGTAAGCCTCTATTGAGGCAGGAGGAGGTAATCAAGACACTTCCTGACGATAGTAGTTAGCAATGGCCTTTGTCCGATGTTTCTGAGATGTTAACTGAAAGTTTGCTTTCTTTATTTGTACCTCACTGATTGCTGCTATTACAGATAAGAAGCTTTAGACCTGTAAATGACTCTGCTGACCCCATTCATGCTGCGACTCATGTCTTAGGTGTTGTGTACCCATAAAGGCTTTGCATTGCTGGGAAGAATGTTGGATGCTGATGATATGGCACTGATTATTTCTGTAGTTTACTAAGTAATGAGGAAATTTTTCATGGATATGTATTCCTAATTCTTCTAGGATTTCAAGCATTCAGTACAAAAGTTACCTTGGTGTATGAAAGCTGCTTTCCATATACTAGGCTAGAACAGAAGTAACCTCTCTACTCTAGTCACATCTTGTGATTTCCTGTCGATTTCCAATGATTATGAAGGGGGAGGTTAACTAAGGATAGGTTTGCCCTCCTAATTTCGAAGACTGCTTTTGGGGTGCCAAAGTAATTGCTTCATGAACACCTGCTCCCCCCTGATTTAGGAAAACTTAAAAGGATCTGAGGCTATTTCCTTCCCTCAGTACTGCCTTTCCCTGCACCTGACATGTACATTGAGAAAAACTGCTAGCAGCATATGCAGTAATCCCTCAGCACCTGTTACCAAAGACTCCTGGTGTTTAATCTTGCATTTCACTCTTAGGGCAGTGGAAATAAAAATATGGACAGCATTAATCTTCTGACTTCTAGTATAGTTGTGACTGCCAAGTATAGTACAGGGAGCCTCATGTTGATTTACTGTTTTGCATATTTCTTGCTTCCCTTAAACCTTGACATAAGAGTTCTGATTTATAGTGTCTCTATCTTGGCTTACGGAGAGAGAAAGATGAATTGATGCAGTTGCACTGTCTATAGCAGAAAGTTATATGCACCACCAGTTGTTTTTTCCCTCTGTTTTTAACACCATCAAACTAACCTTCACTCAGAGAGATCATAAATCCATAGTAACAAGACTTTTTTCCTAAACACCTGGAAGTTCAGAATGGCAAACTTTTTATTCTGATTACCGCTTTCCTGTCACAAGAAGCAGTGTTACAGTGCTGCCCCGGCAGCCTCGAAATTCCAGCTGTGATTTGCCCTGTCTGTAGAGTTCTCTGCCTGCTCAAAGAGTCAGGGTTTTCTTAACCTTGAGAGGAAGCCATTCAAACACTGAAAAGTTTTTTTTTTCTTTACAGTTACCAATGAACACAGATCATATTAGTTTTCCTTGCCCCCAGAATAAAAACTCCAACAAGAAAATGGGCTGAAATGTTGAAGTACTTGTTTATTGCCGTATAATTTGTCATTAGGTAGACAACTGCCATTTGGGCTTGGTGTATATATGCATCTTTGTGGGTATAAAAAGTAAGACCACAGTATACCTGTATAAATGACTCGGTGGATTGTAGCAAATAGAGATTCAGAACCTCACCTCTTTGGTCAGCTGCACATTGAATGTGATTCCCATCTATAGATGGCATATTTCACTAAAAATATTGGCTTGTTGTCTTTTGCATAATTGTGGTGGGTTAAACTTGGCTGGATGTCAGGTGTCCACCAAGCTGCTATTGTCACTCCTTCAGTGTAGAGGGGAAGTGTTGAGAGGAAATAGAATGGAAAAGAATGTGTAAGTCAAGGTAAAGGCAGTTTAATAAATAACAAAGGTCATGTGCAGAAGCAGAGGAAAACCAAAAGATTTATTCTCTACTTCCTAGCAGCAGGCAGTGTCCAGCCACTTCCCAGGAAGCAGGGCTTCAGTATGCGTAGCACTTGCTGCAAAAGACAAAGTTGCAATAACGAATGTCCCCGCTTCCTCCTCCTTTCCCGTAGCTTTCCTTGCTGAGCCATATGGTACAGAATTTACCTTTGGGCAGTTTGGGTCAGCTGTCCTGGCTGTGTGCCCTCCTAGGCCCTTGCCCACCCTCAGCCTCCTGGTGAGGGGGAAAATGTTGGAGAGAGCCCTGGTGCTGTGCAGCACTGCTCAGCTGTACCCAAAGCACCAGTGTGTTATAAACACCAGTACCCAGCACAGCACTGTGAGGGCTGCTGTGGGGAAAACTAACTCGATCTCAGCTAGACCCAACACAGTAACTCAAGTTAAGGATTACCTGCATACATTGCATGCTGGGTGCAGGGGCCGCAGAGCTTTCCATCACACATCTTGATTTGACACTAGTGGTTGCCTTTTGGGAGATAGATCTGTTAAAGAAGAAAACAGAATGAATACACCCGTTTAGGAAACAAGCAATTATAGGAACATTGCAGTGAAGAGAATTTGTCCTGTGAATCCATTTCTTGAGATTTCATGACTTTGGGGTGTAGCTTTAGAGGTTTTCTCATGATTGGAGCATTCTAGAGGCTGTTTCGTCAAGTCTGTTTTCTGTTGTTTAATAAAGAGTTGGCAACGATTTCTTCAAACTGTTGACAGGGTCTGCCTCTTTTCAGCTGCCTATTTTCAAGTCTCAATTTTAAGATCTCTATTCTTCTGGCTGGAATTGGTCAATGGGTTCAAATGTCCTTTTAGGGTATAGTCTGAGAGATTCATTTAGATTGTATATTAGTCGTCCTCACTTCATTGAATAACCAGGCTAAAAACGACAGCGTTTGGTTTTATTATTCCAGCAGTCCTCAGAGAAAGAAACCAAGCTATTTACTCTGTTCTGAGAATTACAGCAATAATCTCTTTGGATCCAAGAAAGAATGCTGAATAAGTGAAACTGTGGAAATCTAGGCAAAGACAGAAAAGACAATATTAGCCGAAATAATTTCTGTTTCTTTTCTCAGTACCTTTGTATGCAAATACAGGAAGAAATCAGTAAGCTTTTCATTAGTAATGAAAAAGTACATAAAAAGAAATTGGACAGCACTGTCTCATTCAAGCCATCTGTAAGCAAGCTGAGTTACTAACCTGCCCAGGATGGAGCATCAGCATCAGCGCTCTGTGAAAGTTCAAAGTTGCCTATTTCTGCTTTCACCTTTATTACTGAAAGAGAAGCCAATTAATGTGAATCTAAGCTTTCTAATTGCCTTAGCTATTCCTTTTCCAGGTCTCCTCTTCCACCATGTTTGCCACTTTCCATGGCAGCATCAAACTTTTGCTAAGACAGACCTACTTTAATTCAGCTATGTTGGGTAGCTGTGCAAGGTGAAAGATGTCTGAGTCATGTCTAGCTTTGTATTTCTAAAATGTGCAAGATAGCACTGTTCAGGCATTCCCGAGGGCCCCGTGGCCTTTAGGGTGGTTCAGTTAATTACCCTTGGACTTCCTGTTTAAACCTTGCTTATTCTGATTTGAGTTTCTCCTTAGGACACTGCACTCCAAACTTGGCATTTCTGTAGATTTCAACTGTTACCTGTCACAAGTGAGACACAAATCATCATGAGATAAAACAAAAGATAATTTCTTGCATCTTTGAGTTGTAAGGTCTTTAGGTTTCATATATTCAGATTTTTGGTGCTTATTTTTTGTGCTTCTCCCTGCATGCATGAAGGTCAGAAGTAGACCTGATCTGTTGAAAAGAAACATTCTGTATTGCAGAACTTGTGAGAGAATGTTGAGAACTGATAGGAATTAGGAATACATATATCTTCTGAATCAAGCTGTGCATGGGAATGGGACTAGAAAGAAGGAAAACAAAAATCTGAGAAGGAAACAGAAGCATTTAATTAAGTCATGGAATTCTGAGAGCACCAGAGAGCTGGTATGCCACTACTTGAGGAGGGTTTAGTGGAACAATCCGGGTCTCCAGGAACAACGCTGGACATGACATTAATCCAGGGCAAACAGGAAAATACCTGTGATGGGATATGATGAATAAAAAACGCAACACAAACCCCAAACAACCCAAAACTAATTAAAATATTGCAAATGAGTTTCTCATTATGGAAAACAGGTGTTGGTCATACTGGCTTGAAATGTTTTTCCTGAGGTGATTACATGTTTAGTTAATAAATCACAATCTATTTGGATTTCACTGAGCTATTTGGGTTAACACAGAATTGTTGATTAATAAATTGCAGCAGTGTGAAACAAATTGGGAATGCATTAAATAGACTAAACTAGATTAAATTATGTATTATGTTAAATGACTCTGCTCCCATTTGGATTCTGTACAGATACAGAATGCCATAGGTTAGTAACTGGAAAAAATATTGTTAAACCTTTCAGAGGTGGTGTTGGGAAGGTAACAGATTGCTTAGTCATAGGCGAGTATCAAATGTAATATCATAAATCCAATAGTAAAGAATGTAGATCGTACTTCCAGAATAGGGGCAGAGAAGCGCTTACTGGAAAGGATCTGTATGTCTTGGTTAATTACTTGCATATGAGCATAGAGTGGGACACTGGCCAGGAGGGCTAATGCAACTTGAACATGTGAAGAAAGAGACTGGGAAGTTACTTTAACTCAGCATTAGGAATAGATGTTACCACATTGTCTATTTCTGATGTCCACAGTAAAGAAAGATGCTGAAAAAATGGAGAATCCACAGAAATGAGACACTAAGATGATTTAAAGTTTGAAGAGCATGCCTTCCATTGGCCTTACTTGAGTTTATCAAACAGATGTAGAGCACAATGTGTTGACAGTGTGCAGGGAACCTCTGCAGGGAACAGAAACATGATAGTAGAGGACTCTTCAGTCTAGCAGACGAAAGCACGTCAAGATGTAATGGCAGGAAGTTGAAACTAGACAAACTCAAATTATTAATGAAATGTGTGTGTTTAGGAAGCATGTTTAAGAAAGAGCAATGATCTGCTGAAATCAACAAGAGTAGCAGAGGGTCCTCTTCTAGTGTATGTTTTTTTTAAAATTAAAAGTGATATTGGAACAGGAAAGGTTGAAGTTAACCGCAGTTCGGGGCGGTGCGGGGGTGTTAAGAGATTTAATGCAGGGAAGATCCGTTGCTTTTGCTATGCAGAAAGTTATGTTAGAGAGTTGTAATGGTTTGACTTAATCTGGGAACACATACTTGTGTGTGAAGGTACAGGAACAAAGAATAGTATTTCTCTTCTTCCTTCAGATATCAGTGTAACAAAGCACTAGAAAAAAAATGCCAAGAAGAAAGGAGTAAACCACTAATTTTCTTAATTTAGCTAGGAGCGATTAACAGGCAAGTATTTTAATTGATGTGGGAGATTAGTAGATGAACTTCACAGGGTTGTTTTGTTTTTAACTTACAGTATCCAGAATTTTAATTTTTGCCATTTATACAACAAGATGTGGGACTTGTTTTGGTTTTTTTTTTTCCATAGCTTCTCTGGGAACACACCTACTTTACAGTGCAATGTTTTCCTGGTTTTTTTGAGACTTTGTTTCAGCAAATACATGAGTATATATAATTTAAAACGAAAACAAAAAAAAACCCTTCCTAAAACTATAAATGCTTTACTCCTTCCTTTGCCTCTTGAGTTGAGAATGTCAGTCAGCAAAGATGGTGGGTGTTCATTGCTGACACAGGCAGATCACTAAAAATCATATGAGTGGGGAAAGAGCATCCTAATATTTTGACATATAAATTAAGAGGAGAAGTTAGCAGCCAAGGCTGAAATAAAAAACATATTGTATCTGAAGGCAAAGGCTTAGGGGCAAATGCCAGTGCTTTAAAATTACTGGGATGAAACTAATGAAAAAAACCCAAAAAACCCAAAACAACCCCCCCCCCGAAAACACTAACCAAAAAACCCCCACCCATCTGTTCCACTTGATGGCTCATAAAATCTGAATAAGTCCTTCAAGGGCTTTTTTTATAGGGAGAGGCTATTTTTTTAATGTGTAGTTATGGTAGCATCTGGTTCCCATCTCTGGGAATTCAGGGAATCCACAGGCACCGACATGCTGTCTGCTGGAGAGAAGCTCTACAACACAGATAAATGCTTCAGACAAGTGCTCAGTATGTAATGTAATTGTCTGCAAGCTGGAAAGATGTCGGGGGTTTGCTGGGAGGAGGTGAAATCTGTATCAGTAAAGTTTGATTAACATAAACAATAGGAGCAGCCCTGACATAAAATTTCCTTTGTTCACCTGTGATGAGCAGACTGATAAGCTAGCAACACCTGAGTCAATAGGATCAATCAGAGGAGGTAAGCAAGACATACCTAAACCAAGAGGAACTATAGCTGAGCCTATAGCCTTCACTGAGTGTTCAAACAATGGGATTGGTAAACTGTCAACAAATTTTAGCAGGAAATATAAAGGGCCTTTTATGAGTAATTGCATTGGATTTAGTAACTGTTGAATGAAAAAGGAAAGGAGAATTTGCCTCAGCTATTTATGGTTCATCACATTTGTTATTTTAATGCCTTATCCTTTCTACAAACAGGCTTTGTGTGTGAGAAGTAATCACATTGTTATCTTATGTGAAATTATATTACATCATGGCAAGAGTTTGTTACGCATTCTTGATATCTGATGTCACAGAAAGGAAGATGATCAGGATGCCTTGAACAGAGGCACAGCCACAGCGCTGATTTTCTGGTTTATGTAGTGGTTGGCCCGCTGTTTTTGCTGAACAAGTAGTATGATAAGGCCAATGGAGAGGACATGTAAAATTTTAATTTCTCTTATTGCTGGAGATGGAGTCAACCTCAATATGAGTCAAATATAAAATGCGTTTAAGTGCAGCTTCATGCTTGAATGAAGCTTACCTTCATCCCAGAACACCTGCTTATGCACAACCATATGCAGAAGAGGTGATAGCAGATATCCTCAGGGAAGCACCATTCTGCTGTAGGAATATGCCTGACTTTTTTTATAGTAACCTAGAGGTTAGTGTTTTTCTCCAGGAAACTGGAGAAATAGGTTCTAGGCTTCCCTGAACCTGAAAAGAGTAAAAAATGACAGCTCATGCAATCCAAAGGAATGTCTTTAATAGACAAGGTTGGAATAGGTTCTGGCTTGAATAATGTCAGAGCGGAGCATCCACAGATGTAGAGAGGGGCATGGGATCCATGAGGCCACTGGCAGTGAGAGAGAGGGAGCAAACCCTTTCCTAGACCTGGAGAGCAGGGCTGGGCAGGTCCTGTAGCCACCCTTCTCTTCCTCCACCAGCCACATCTAAAAGAAAAGTAGTGCCAGCCTTGACATGTCCCTTTCTGACTACGCCCAGAAATAATTTTGGGGCTGTGACTCTTTTTCACACAGATGCTTAGTTCTGTACTGCAAAAGTGCTGTGGTCTAGGAAAGAGACACTGTTTCAGAAATGCCTGTCTTCTGTGCTTCCTATAGATCACCGTACACACTTGTAGTATGTTAGGATGGGGTGATGTTGAGCCAGTGCCTCAGTCTTCCTGTCCTCTGATTATAGAAACTTGGTACTTAACCGGAAGTTTTGACTTTCCCATTAAAGAGTTGCTAAGAAATTACCATGACTAAGGACAGCATAGATCTAGGCTGAGGTTTACACCTGAATCTGAACAGTATTTTTCAGGTTTAATTTGTATTAAAAATAACACGTGCATTGTGAATACAAGAACCATATATTCCTAGATAAAAGTTTCAAAATTGCTGAAGAGACCATGTTTCCAAGATCGCTGAGATGGGAATGATACAGGACCCAAGGTCCCACTTTTAAAAATTACTGAAGCCCTTCTGAGCTTAACAGTGACTACTGCTGGGATCTAGATTCCTGCACATCCAGGTAACTTCTGAAATTGTACCTGCAGAGTGATTACAGTTTTTTTCAGTACTTCCAGGAGGCAGATTTATAGCTGTGTTCTGATTTGGATTTGTCTCTGGTTCTATCATAGAGAACTATTCTTATATTTTGAAAATTATGTTTATTTTTAATTCCTAAACAATAACTAGACTTAACCCCCCAACACATTATATGATATGTTAGCTCAACGGGACAATATCCTAAACTAAACCAGACCATGTTCTTTTTCTTCATGCCAGCTCTTTGTTTAGCAGTAGGGCAATTGCACACACACACATCCCAGATGTTCATGGAAAGAAAATTCCTTTTTAATTTACAGCAGAATCTGTTTTTATCCCTTGCTGGCTTTGTATTTGTCAAACACGCAAATGTTTAAAGCCTTACGCTCAAATACGCTGCAGTAGTATTTTGCATTTTTCTTACAAGCCAAAGTTTGTAGAAGCACAGAATGATTCAGACTGGAAGGAACACCTAGAGGTCATCTAGTCTGATTCCCTGCTCTGAACAGGTCTGGTTACATGAAGCTGTTCAGGTCATGTTGCGTGTAGCTTTGAATATATCTATATGGAGTTTCTACAACTTCTGAGTCCCTGTTGCAGCAGTTGGCTATGTTCACTGTGAAAAAATTAAAAACTTTATATATAATTTGAATTCCCCACATTGCAATTTGTGTCTTTTGCCTCTCCTCCTGCCCCTGTTTATCTCCTAAGAACTAATCTGGCCCTATCTTTTCTAAACTTTTCTATTAGCTGTAGTCAGCACTAAGAGCTCCCCTTTGCCTACTCAAGGCTATGTAAATTCAGCTGTCTCAGCATCTCCTAAAATATTATATGCTCTAGCCCCTGACTTTCCTGGGTGTTCATCTCAATGGACAAGAGACTATTATCTCATTTGAAAGAAGATCATGGAGACATGCCTTCAGTGAGATGCTGCTCTGGAAATACAATCAAACTGTTGTGCAAGTTGGCTTTTGCTTGGACTGGTCTTAAGGATCACAGTCAAAATCTGAACATTAGCATTCAGGTTTTAATCTCTGTATCTGAATATATTTTCCATTGCTTTCACCCAAGCAATACAGAATCAGGAGAGACTGAACTGATTATGTATTTGGTAAGATGATGAGTGATTTCAGATTTTAGGTGTAGTAATTTCTACAGCTGATGTTTTCTCCACTCTTCTCACAGTGAGTATGGGTAATAGCGTGGAACACCCACAGTGGTTCATTTGTATTTGCTTTGCAAAGTCTTTGGAAGTCAAACAGAATTGACAGCCTGAGCCTTTTTCACATACTCAGGAATCATTAGGTATCAATGTTTCATTGGAAAAAGCCATCACTGCAGCGACTGCTGATGTTGGTGCCAGATGATTATGTAGGCTGCCAAAGGATTTTTCCCCAAAGAGCTTTTTTGTGTGAGCTGCTGCTGTGGGCTAAGAGGAATGAATGCTCAGTCAGTGCCAAGGTTGTGTCAGGTGCTGCAGGGTTGGGGGCTCCCATGGCAGGGGAGTGGGCAGGGGACTGGGCGGGGCCCACCCCACCACCCAGCCAGGAGAAGCTTGGAGGCTCCAGGGCAGCCCCAGCTCTGGGCATTGAGTGTCTCCCTGGAATGGGGTGGGGATGTAGGCTTGCCTTGGTGAGGCTTGTGACCAGGCAGAGCACACCTGTGGGGAGCTGGGGACTGTTCTGGCTGCAGCATTGCTGGGTCAGGGACTGATGGTCCTGGGGGTAGACATGGCATCGTGGGCCACAGGCAGGTATGGGGAGCTCTGAGGGCCTGGGCAGGGTGCCCTCAGGGGCCTGACAGACCTAGAGTAGGGGCTGGGGTTAGGAGAAGGGCAAAGTCCAGACCTGCAGTGAGGCTGGAAAGCAGGGTGTGAAACAAAAGTGCAGGTTGTGAAAAGGTGTCTCCCCTGTGAGCTTGTTCATGTGGGACACGATGCTGGGGCAGCTAAAGTTTAGCCAGGACCTAGGATTAGGGTTGGAAGGTGATAAGCCCAGAGCTGCATCTGGCTATGGGGTTGAAAAGGGGCTGCAAAAATCACAGAGCAGGCTGCAAAAAGATTTCTCCTTCAGTGATTTGCAGAGGAATTTGGCTGAGGATCTGATTGATATGGGGAAGGGAGGAATTGCTGCATTGCCTGCAAAAATTAGCAGACTGTAAGCATCTATCAGCTTATCAGAGCACATCCCAATCTCGTGTCTGTAGCATATGAGAAACAGGCCAATAATTACACCTGCTTGAAAGGTAATTGTTGTTGGACTGCTCAGTTTGTTCACTGCTCTTTATATTTACACTGGAATTAGTATACTATTTCATACTTCTTTGACTTCCACTACAGAGGGTCAGCAGAGATTACTACAGGAATGACATTCATCTCCATGAGCCTTACTGCATTGGCAACTGACTAGTACTGC
Source organism: Zapornia atra (assembly GCA_013400835.1). Taxonomy (NCBI): domain Eukaryota; kingdom Metazoa; phylum Chordata; class Aves; order Gruiformes; family Rallidae; genus Zapornia; species Zapornia atra. The sequence goes on from VZTU01009564.1 coordinate 202,651, forward strand.
TGTTATTTTCTTATTGCTTCAGCTACTAGTGAAAGGGGGAATAGAGAAGTGTCCAGAAATTCAGCCTAGGCACAATCCATTTTGTGCACAAGCCACAGCAAACCAGCAGCAAGTGCTAATTACGGTTTTTAAGTTGCATTTCCTCTTCATGTGTCTGTTTGCAAACAGCAAACTCCCTCCACACCCACTTAGTTGGAGACACAAAGATGATGCTGGAGCATGCAAATACTTAATTTGGCTGTAAATTGATGTCAGACTTTCCCTCTTATTTTGGGCATCAGAATAGGAGATTTTTTTAACTTGCTCAGTGCGTATCTTTCGACAAGCTGGATCTGACTCGTTTTACCCAACACTACCTGGCCTTGCAAGCACAGGTAAATAAATGCAAAGTGCTCACTTTTGATTCTGTTCTTTCCCACATTGGGAAGGCTGCTGTCTTCTGGCACTTGCTTTTACATCTTTATGAGCTCACAAGTCGTTAGATAGTGTCCCAGCTTGAGCTGGAATTTTACTCTGGACAATAGTGGGATAATATTTAGAATTTCTCCATTTCTTCTGCAAGTATTCTCTGGAAATGTGCAGGGGATGTTCTCATTCTCACTCCTCACCAGGGAGCATACAGCTCCTGAGAAGTTGTAGTTTTCTGGCCATGATATTCCCCATATTTTTACAAAAGGTCTGATAGAAAAAAGTATGGTCAAGCAAAGGAGAGCTTTGAAAATCCTTAGGAGCAAACAGAGGATGTGGTATTTTGTGTTTCCCCATACAAGGGTCTTCAGGATTCCAGGGTAAAAGAGCTCTTCAGTCTCCAACTACATCTTCTGTGTTTTGCTAGGCAGAAAATGGTTTGGTGTGTTTTTCTTAGTATTTCTGCCCCACTCTCAGTAATTTGACTTGAAGTTCATAGTGTTTGTAGTGATATGGCAAACAGCATTTCATTTGAGCTGATATAAATGCCTAACAGTTTGATCCTTTCTGATTTATATGATACTCTAATTAGATAAATTTTACTTACTTGAAAGGATTTACCACCTCTAAAAGTTTTCTTTTGGGGATCCTTCAGCCTTTTGTGGTTCCCTAGCCATCTTTCCCAACTTATCTTACTATTTGTTCCTGTTCTCCTATTACCATTATGTGGCTCCTTCTCCATTGGTATTTGTTTCTATATGGCTCTTAGTTAACTAACTTTAGGACACTGAGAGTAATTTTTTTTTTGCTGTGCAGTCAAGTTAATTTGCTATCCCTCAGCTTTCCCAGATGCTTACTCTTGCTCTGGTTTGTCTCTACCCCTTCCCTCTGATTGTGCTAATGAAACTGTTGGCCTGCTCTGCACGCTGCACCACTGAATGACCAGCCTTAAGAAGAGCCCTCCAGGGACATAGAATTTTTTGTTTGCTTGTTTTGGTTTGGGCTTTTTAATTTGTTTTGGTTTTAAGCCTGAATGACCCAGTGATTTGGTTTACAGCACTGGACTACAAGTGGCTGTTCCAGTACAGCTGAAAGGGGCAAGAGGTTGTGGTGGGGGTTAAAATGAGAATCTTGTAGGAGAGAATGCAGTGTGTTATCTCTAACTTAAGTTATACTGTTGCACCTTCTAAGGCATGAGGATGGACAGGGTACCACATACCAAAATATATTTAATAAAAGCAACACAAACATTTGGGTGTGGATTTGTATGTCTCAGGACATAAATGCTTTTAAAGTATTGACCTGTAATAAAAAAAAAATTAAAATTACTTGGTGGTTAAATTGTTGATGCAAGCTGCACCAGAAAGGATGATAGCCAGTTGCCAACCTCCAGTTTAACATTTGGGTTTGTCTAGATCATGAAGTAACTGAGATTTGAGTCCCACTATATCTGATAATTTGTCTATCTGTACAGAGAGTCTCCCTTGGCTCTGTTCAAAAAAATGTGTAAACCACTGTAAACAATAAAAGCTTGAGAACTGGTGCTTTGAGTCATTGTAAATTCTCACGAGTTTGCTGAAATTTATGGTTTCTCGTGCAAATCTTGATTATCCAGCAAGTATCTAAACAATGGCTGGTGAGAGAGAAGACCGAGATGGTACCTTTATAGAAATGTTCATGGAGCTTATTGAATTAGTCATTATAAATTGTATGCATGTGAAATACTGAGTTTTGAAATTCATCAGTCAAGACAGTGAAACCCTAATTGCTGCTAAAAGAGCAGTATTTTAGATGACTACTGGGATGTGCCTAGGTACCCACAGGAGGTGCTAAGAGTGGCACCAAGTACTCCATGGGATCATTTTTCCCATCATTTAGTACCAGCAATGAGTCTTATCCTTCTGATTTTTTTTCTTTTTCCCCCTCCTCCCCAAATTCAGTACAGTTCTGCCCAACAATATAGCAAAGCCTGCTGAAAAGGTGGCAAAGGCCATGGGCCCTTTGGGTCAAATTGTGCATGTGCTCAGTATTCTGGTGGAGTTTTTTCTGCAGGGATGTGGCTGGGGAACAGCAGTGCAGGTTGTACCCTTGAGTCCTTGGGGACATTATGCACTTCAGGAATTCATCAGTCTGGCAGGGATTCTCTGCCCCTGTCCCCCCTTATCTTGGTGGAGGAGGCTTGCCTGTTACTTATGTGCTGTGAGGTTTCTTGCTCCAGTTTTCCATCTGCACCCCCAGCTCTGTCCCCTCTGCAGCTATTTCTGCAAGAAGCTCTCTGTTGTGCCAGGTGGGTTTGAGCAGCTTTGTCAGGACTGACCAGTGAGCTTCAAGGTAGATGAGGTTTGGTTTTCACCTGCAGCTTCTACAGTGCAGTTCTTTGCTGGTTTTTCAAACTTCTCTCCATTTTGAAAGAGCAGAGTTGCTCACAGAGATTCAGATATACACCCCGTAAAACAGAGCAGCATGTTGACATTAATAAAAATTAATTAATAAAGAATTAAAAGAAGGCAATATAATTAATGCCAATCAACATGAACTTATGGAAAATAGCTCTTGTCAAAGTGACTTGTAATCTCATCAGAAAGAAATATCAAGTAGAGTTAATTAAATATAATTGCATTGATGTGAAATTTGGTAGTGGAGGACTCTTAAGTCAACTGGATGTGTAAAGAGAGGCAATGGCTAGGAAACAAAGACAGACCAGAGTTTTAAATAAGGTCTTTACTGTGAAGGTACTTAACCTCTGAAGGCTGAAGACTGGTAAAAGCTTATTAGTGGTGACTTCTGTAAATGTGCAATGTAGTGCTGGGGCCTGTTAGATATGAGAGCGACTGTGGTGATCTTGGTCCTCTTTTCTGGATGAATCGGGTCTCAAAATGGGAAGGCACTGAATGTAAGGCTGGGGGAGGGTGAGAGGATGATGGGCAGGTCTTGTAGAAGCAGAAGTTGTAACTGGTCAAGGGATGAGCCTGGGAGGAAGAGCTGAGAAGCTGTGCACTCTGAAGAACAGTGGAGTATATGCTTTTTAGTGAATAGGCTTTTATGTTAAAATTTACTAAACATTTTGTAAAAATGTTTTTCTAAATGTCTCTTAATGGCACATATTGTCAGTTGTGAAGTTATGGGTCTTACTCTTGTCATGAAGTACAATGCTTGATATTTCACCCTTTGACTATTTTTCCCTTCATTTTGAGTGATGCAATTTTATAGAAAGTTTCTGCTGAGCATGAACAAGGGACACACCAGTTGAAAAAAAAAAATACAGTATGTCTAAATATTTGGCTACTGCCACTCTTTATTTGCATTAAATAGTACCTTCTACTACTAATACACCATTTAAGTCAGTGGAAAGACATTGGTCTGAGTAAGACATGGTATTAAAGCCTCATCACTTCAAGAACAGCCACACGATGTGTTCTGGCTTAGGATAAACTGGATTGAAATTGAGCTCAGGAGAGCTATGGAGATTCCTTTTGGGCACAATTCCTTCCTTTCCATGCCCTTATTTTCTAGGTCAGTTTTAGAAGCTTGTAATTTACGTCTGACTAACTTCCAACATCATGTTTTAATACCCCTTAAGGACTTCAGTTGCACGGTCTCACACAAAGGGGGTAAGTCATGGAAATAATCCTTTTCTTACACCTTCCTGTCTATTCCTTGCCTACCTGGTTGGGTGCAAAAAGGTCAGTTCTGATGAAAAGAATATATGGAAAAAAAAAAAGCTTTCCCAACAGAAGTAATCTCCTGTACTGCATCTTGACTTTGCCTCAGTATGAAGCTAGTAAAATGACCTGCCGAGAACAAACCCAGCATAATTAGTCTTCACCGACTGGGAACTGTACAAATTGCAGACTGTCTTAGTGTGACAAATCTGCAACACAAGCTCTAATGTTTTAAAGATGCAGGCTGATAGGCTGGCTGTGGTTTGCTCAGTGTGGTTGCCTTTTAGTAAAAGGTTCTGAAGGAGGGATGTCAGACGTGTGTTGTCTCTGCTATGCTCTCTTGGTCCTTTAGCATGCTCAGGACCACCACTCAGGACGGTGGGAGGATATTTTTTGTTCATGCTTTTTTTCACCCACTAGACATAATAAATATTTAGTAATCTGTTACATGAGGAACCACATTCAAAGGTTCAGAGTGAAAAAGCTTACTTGCTTGTTAAACAGTTAAGTCAGTTTTGAACCTAGAAATGGTGCAAAGTGTTCTTTCACTTCCATTTTTTAATAAATCTAATGGACTGAAGTACCTCAGAAGTATTAAGTCTATCTTTAGCAAGGCTCTCATGCTCCTCTAATATATCCAAACATTGTTCCCTGCTTTGGCTTACTATGGCTGCTGGCTGCATTGCCTGGTTGGCAGAGAGCCTTCCACAAGGGCCTCAGCAAGATGGTGCTGCTGGGTCTGTGTCTGAACATCAGAAATATCCTCATTTCTTCCTGTTTGTAGTATGTGGAAGAGAGGCCAATGGAAACATCAACTATTAGTAATTAAAAATTAGAAGGTAAAATCTTACCCTGTTTTGATATTGGTGGGAGCTTTGGCATCAGCTTCACTGGTCAAGTTTTAACCTAACAAGAGGGCAAACCTGTTTGCCTGTTGTTTCTTAATCCACAAACAGCAATACCAATTGTTACGAAAGCCCAGACAAGGTGACTAATGACAGTGGGAGGGTGATGTAAAATGTCGTTTATCATTACGGCCCATTCACGACACGGTGGGCTTTGCTGCTGGAATCAATGAGGAGTCAATGGAATGATTAAGTGATTCCTTGGTATTACATTGGTTCCCATGCTTAATTACATGTGTTTCTGCTGAACCTTATACACTAGTCCTGCATTATTGGCATCATTGCCCTGGTATTAGTAGTTCATGATTCAGAACATCTCCTGTAAAGACAGGTTTTTTGTGAACTTAAAACGATGTGGAAGAAACAAGTTAGTCAAATCAGTTCTTAGATGTTTTAAATTATTTTTCCATATTTCCTATACAATATCTGTCCCTTCTTTTTCAACTGAATGAGTTAAAATCAGTAACCAGCTCAATATTGTACCTAGGTTCAATTATAATCTTCTTTAGTCATTCTTGATGTTTCACAGGTAAAACCAAGAAAACTAACACGTATGAGAAAAAGTCTCTTTCTTTCAAATATAGCTTTGGCCAAATTCACGTCTGGAATAAAAGTACAGCTTTCCCATGGTATTCCACACTTGTCTCCAAAAGAAAGGAGCAGAAATGTTCCATCTGGCCTCTGTGCTTCAAGAGTTGCAATAAAAGTTAAAATTACTCTAACCTCAACCTGAAAAAGTAAATATGCCGTGTAGCTATTTGAAAGCTATTTCTTAATCTCCTGGTAGCATATGCATATAGAGCTATTCCTGACTGTTGCATCAGCTGCACTCTTTTAAAAAATATGAAAATGCTGAAGATTTACAAAAGGTACATGTTGTAATCTGTTTTCATAGATTACCATTTAGCATGGGAATGCATCTTCCTAAGAGAGAAAGGTATTACTGGGTTTAGTATTTGTTTGATTATTTTTGGTTTTATTTGAAAATTTAAAAAACAATTTTAAGAAAGTGGCTTCTGATAGGCATCTGATATCAGGATAAATAAAAAAATAGGAAAAAAATTTAAACGAAATTTAGTTTCCCTCTGCATAGCCTACCGATATGAGCACAGACATTATTAGATATTCATTATAATCCTGGAGTTTTGATCATCAGGATGAAGGGACCGATTCAACCATATGGTTTGTAAATTGCAGAACATCCTATAGTGTGGCATCCCACCCAGTGGGTTCAGGCATTACTTCTGGTCTCTGGCCTGCAGCGGCATGACCTCAGAAGCACCTTTTACATGAAGCATTCAGCAAGAAAGTATGCTCGAGTTTGTGTATTGGTACACGTGCTTATGCTGGGAGTGCAGGTGTGAACAAATGCCTTTTGCTTCTGTGGGATGTGAGTAAATGTTGGTTTACTTATTAAATTCAGACTTTTTAATTGAACAAATATCACAGATTATTTTTGGCAGTGCATGGACAGGTATTAGAGAGTGATCCAGTTTCCACTGAAACCAAGAAAAGTCTTTAATATGATGGAAGCTGGGTCAAGTTCTTTGTAAGGTGTCTGATAGCTGTAGATGATATTTATCACTGTTAAAGGAACAGCAATAGATATTGCACTGCACTGGATCAGGTAACCTCAGCGCAGGGCTTTATCTTCTTTCTGTTTTTACCTACATAGTCTTTCTTTACTGGTAGAGAAAGAAAGCTTTAACTTTACAGAAACTTCATAAAAGAATGCTGTTGAGGCTATAGCTGATAATTAACTGGATGCCAGACAAGGTAGTTTAGATAATACCATAAGAAGAATTTGTACTCATTAACTCCATATTCCTATTAAAATCAAATTTATTTTCTCTCTCTCTTTTTCTTTTTGGCATTTGGATTATAAATTGTACACAATGTCATGGGCCACTGGACAGTCATCTGAGTGCAGCTTGCTCTGAATAAATGATGCTGAACAGCATTAGGCAAGCCTCGTTCCTTTACAGAGATAATTTTAATTAAATTTCAATTGACCTAAAAAAAAAGGTAAAGAAACTAATTAAAATTATTAAGAGGTATTCCAGTTGACGTAATCTGTCAGTAAGAAAGAGAGAAAATCAATCTGCCACAGAGTTTTCTGGCGCTGTTTGTACTAAAACCCTTTGCGTTATGATCTTTATTGACAGCTGGAGGGGAAGGAGTTACCTAATCAGTAGTATCAAATCAATACTTTTATGCACAAAGCATTTCTGAATAGCATTACAGGAGTGCCTTTCTCTGTTAAAGAAATGTTAGCTCAGTGCTTTCTTAATGCATGATTTTCATCAAGTATATTTAATGCTGTTGACACAATTCTCTTTACTGTTCTTACGCTCCTCCGAAATGTCCCTGAACCAGTGGCCATGGTAACGTAACCCTCACTCGCTGTACGTTAGGTTACCTCCACCACTGCCTTACTAGGGCTGGTTGTTAATGAGCATCATTTGCTGGTTCACTTATACAAGGTCATTCTTAATTTCCTTCTGCTTTTAGTATCTGCTCAGCATTGAAGAATCTCAGCCCTCACATCCCTAGGGTGTTTTTTTGTCTGAGGAAAAAAATGGAATATTTATGTATTTAAATATACGTAATGCCTTGCTTATCGGTTTGCTATTTATTTATTCATCCATCTTTTTGTTGTTTAAATATGAAATTTTACTGATTCCTGGCTCTGCATTATACGTCTGGGGGCCGGTATACATTCTAGTTCTGCAGAGCAGGTCTGAAAAATGCTATGGATTTATTGCTGTCTGCCTGCCTGTGGGCTAGTGCATGGTAAATAGAGTGCTATTTGCATATAGTTTTACCCTTGGTTTTAATACATTAATTGTTATACTTCATTGCCCTCCTAACTGACAGACCCCCACTCTGACTTCCACATCTCTTTCCGCTGGCTGGACCAGGCAGTGCCATCTGTAGCAGGATGGTTCCCAGCACAGCCCACCTTTGCAGCTGGGAGGTGACTTACTGAACAGCAAGAAACCACATCCAGAACTGTGGAAGAGATGGAAATTGTTTGCTTTTTAAATAATGAAGTGTCTTTGAATTAAGATTAAAACTGTTAGCAGTTGTCTTCTGCATTGGGAACTCAATTCTGGTTTTGTGGGCGAGGCTCTTGCTGTTTAGTCAGCTGAAATGGAAATCAGTGCAAAGCATGAGAATCTGGGCAAAGCACTTTGTAATTTTAAGGTTCATTTTTCCTCCCAGAATCAACAGATTCACAAGTTGCCAAATGGGAGACCACTGTAGAAAAGGGCTGTTTTTCCATGAGTTAAAAAATAGACAAGAGTTTCTTGTGATTGTGCAGGGCTTGATGGTCTTAAAAGATTGTAACTCACAACAAATGACAAATCTCAGACTTGCAGAGCAGTTGTGACAGAGAATGCTATATGTAGTAGTCACTTAATTTTGAAGTTGTGATCCACATATTTATTATGTTAAAGAACAAGAGGTAGATTCTCTGTCCCACATGAGTAAGGTAGACTGTGATTTATGTTAACAAACTTTATTCTTGCTGGACTTCATCTTTAACTTTATCAGTCTTTGCTCTTTGTACATATTCCCATTTTAGAGCCATTAGCTTTAAAGTAATATATTTTTACAATTTTTAAGTCCCACTAGCATTACAGAACCCATAAAGCCATGGGAGACAGCGTTTCTTTGGCCCACACGTTCCTGTTTTCCTATCGGAAGCATAGAGCTGTGTGTGTACCCTTTGCACGAAGGCAGGAGGCACAAGGCAGCTCACCTACACCAAAGCTCCCCTCAGAGCTGAACAAGCAAGCCAAAAAGGACAGAGCTTGCTTTCAGCTTGAGCGTTTTGAACTGGCAATAGGAGAAGAAAAATCTTGTGAATTTGAAAGTAGAGCTAATTTGCTAAGGATAATTGAAAGACAGTGAAAAAGGAACCTCATTCTGCCTCTTTTAGTAACATTTCAGAGTGGAAACAGCTGGAGTGTTCAGGACTTAACGACTCTGAATAATATGCAAAGAAAATTAAATGCTGTTCAGAGCACCCTGGATAGCTTGTCCCTTTGCTGGTCTCGATATTTGTTTGGAAGTTGTTTACTGGGCTTGTTCTCCAGCCATTTCAGTCCCAACTGAAAAATTCCTTATGTAACCATTTCTGAAAGTGAATAAGAAATCACTCTTGGAAATTAAATTCCTAAACAGTGTTGCAAATGGTTGGGTGAAACTCATTGAATCCTCTAGTTCTGTCTGGGTCATGAGACTAATCAATAATCCTGTTGCAAATGACATGCTGGAGAAAACAGCACTGAAAAGCTGATTACAGGTTAAATATTTCTTACTCGTAAACATTGTGGTAATAGCATGAAGAAATCAGGCTGGATTGCCACTACTTTGTGAGAAATAGAAATGTGGTTTCTGGAGAAAAGAAGAGAAAGGCGGGTGAAGGGAAATGTTTAGACCTGTTTTTTTTTTATTGCTTCTGAAGAGAAAGGTGCAATTATACCTTAAAAAGTAAAAGAAACTCACTTCAGCAGAAACTGATTCATGCATCTGTACATGTCCCATGGTGGCATGTATGTCATGTGCAGTCATCATAGGTTTTAGTCAGTGACCTTTTATCTTTAAAACTAAAAAGATTAAGTACAAGACAGTGAAGCCTCACTGGTTTGTGAAGTCAATTTGGAGAAAAGTGACTAATTCTCCTGACAAAGAAAGCGTTGTGTTTCAGTTTGTATATAATCTCTGCTCAAAAATAAGACTGTGTAAAACATGTCATATTTGTAAGGATGAACAGCATCTGGAATGGAATGTCTGAAGTAGTGATGACAGTTTTGGAAGAGTGGGCATGAAATTAAAAATAAATAAATTCCAGCGTGCTGCATTCATAGATGGTGATGGAATACTTCCACAACGTGCCAGTGTCGACACAGCAGTATACCACTCCATTCCAACCACCATCAAAATGAGCATATGATTCAATGTCAGGTGATGGTTTGGAAGAAATCTTCTCTCCGACCAGAGGGTGTCCAACAATTAGTTTTAGGTGCCTACAGAAAACCTACAAATCTATGAAGGGCCAAGCCATAAATAATAAAAACTCTGTTTCAGCATAGCAAATCTTTTAAAGACAGAAAGAAATCACAGAATTGGTTGGAATCAGAGTACTGTGCTCATTTCTCTTTGTAGTGGCTGCTGTCAGCATTGAGAAAACTATTGATTTGGGTTTTGTTAGGTCTGCTGGTGAGCATGAGTTGAAGAAGCACCAAAGTCAGTGCTAGAGAAGAGGAGTTGTGGAAGGAAGGAAATAATACTTAAAACCTTCAGTGAGAGGTGCGGATGGCAGTCATCTGTCATGAAATGCTCAGTGCCAGGTGACTCATAAGCATGGTGATAAGCATAGCGTCATGAACCTGTGTCCAGAGGGGGTCCTACAGTTCAACTCTGCCTAGGGTGTTCCTTGGTTTGAGGCTGAGCTGCTGCTGCCTGTGATAGAAGGACATCTTGGTTGTATTATGCATTAGAAAAGCATCTTCCCTCTGAGAGCATAGATTGACCATGACCTAACAGTATCCATTAAGAACAAGTATGTTGTTCATTTGCTCACAGATAAATAGCAAGAAAGGAGATAAAACAGCAAAGGAGATAAAACAGCAAAGTGCTTCCAACTGTTTTCTTACTGAGATCTTCTCCTTTCCTTGCAAATCTTTTAAAGTCAGCAGCTTAACCTCCTACTCATAAGTCGCAGTCCAAGCTGCTACAGTGTTGACACGATACTAGGATCTTGTTCAGGCAGCTGCAGCCATTTGTCTCGAGTTCTCTTTAGCTCGAGGGCTTTCATGTGTTGCCTTCACCTGCATCCTACGTTCTGGGCTGGCTGAGGAAAAGAACTGAGAAGAACCTGAGGAGGCTGACATTTCTTCAGTAGGTCTCTGCTCTTTTCTCTTGTTTTACTGAGGAACCTGATGCTCCCCCTGATAGCACCTTACCTCTGTTTTGTTTCCTGTTTCTTGTGCCCTACAGCTTCCCTTGAAGTGTAAAACTCATATGCATAAAATTAATACTGATGTGATCACCCTTGTTCACCGCAGGACTGCTGTGGAAAGAAATGTTTCCTAGAGCACTGCACTCTATACAAAACAGCCTGTGGTTTTAAAGACTGCTCCAAATATTGTGTACAGGTGGGTCTCGATAGCTGAAGTCTGAACTCTTGTGTTGCCCAACTTTTTTAACCAGAAACCCCAACTAATTTTAATGTAGTTCTTTAAAAAAAAAAAGAAACATGCTGTACTATATATTTGGTACCTCAATGACAGCTGTCAGGCTCCCAAGGCAATTCAACACAGACAATAAATCCTTCTATCAGCCTGCTGTGGGGTAGTGCCTTTGGACCTGTGTGTGTTGCTGGAACTGGACATGAGCTACAGTACTGGAACTGGCTGTGTGAGCTCATGTTTCTAATTTCCATTGAGCAGATGACACCAGGGATACCTAGGCACTGCTTCTTAACTTTTAACGGTTTCGCCCTGCAGTGTCTGTGTTCCCGGTGTTTCCTCTCTCTGCTTAGCATAAATAGCATCTATGAGAGGTAGAGGAATAAAACCCAGTTGCTTTTATAGCATTTTCTTAGAGAAGCAGATTCAGGCACTGCTTAGTTTTTATACCTCAGGCAACTAAGGCATGGACTTACATTAAGGACTCCCTGGAGTTTGTAGTTGGATTTTAAAATGTTGAGCAGGTACCTCAGTGATTTCTGAACTGGGATCTTTCAATATCAAAAGTGTTTCTTTCAAGGGGAGCACCAAGTAAAAAATTTGTTTTGAGGCCATCCAGAAACAGATAAAAAAACACCTGGCAAATACCACAAATCAGTGAAATGATGGTCTAACCTTTCTGCCAGTTCATGTTTGCTTAAGGTATGTGAAGGGCTAATTTGCCCTTATAAGATTTTCAGTTAGGTTGAGTATAATCTGTCTTTTCCACAGAAATTCCAGCATGAACACTCTGTCTAGTCATTAGGTAGGTCAAGAGAAATACAGTTTTCTGCCAGTTAGAGCAAATTGTACTGCCAGGTGAACAGTATTAACAGTTGTAGAACCATGACTGTAATCTTTGAGGATTAGAGTAAGAAAACAAGGAGGCTCAATTATAATGTACCTAATAGAAAAAAAACCAACTTGGTGATCTGATGCAAACTTTCATGTTATTCACCTGTTCCCAGCTGGGACTGCATGTTGTCCTGGTGGTACACACACAAGAAGCTGGATATGTAGCAAAGCCCAGGCTAACAAATTGGCTGGGCTTATTAGCATGGGCTCTACAGTGGCACAACCGAAGGCAGCAGGAGGGATGCAGGGGTAAAAGGATGCTGATGAATCAGCAAGATGACTCCTGGGATGAGGAAACATCTGTGAAGCTTTTCTGAAAAAAAAAAAAAAAAAGGAGAAAAAACCCATACCATCATGGATATTTGCTAGCATTATAAACTTTCACACACTGCTTTGTTTTTTCTTTCTTATGGGTCATGGTCTGCTGCTAACACAGTAGGGGTGTTTCACAAGTCCTAGAAAGAGAACTGTGTTTGTGGAAGCTGCCATGCAGATTTGATGGGGTGTTAGGATGGACAGGCAGAACAATCAATACGCTGAGACGTGCCATTAGGCAAAACCAAAGTGAAAATAAATACATCTTTTCTCTTTGATACTGAGTGTAATGGGGAGCTTGGCTTTAAATGACTTGCATTTTACTTCTAGCATAATGTCTGCTGTTGACCATGATAGGTTCAGAAGAATATCTGTAATGCACTCTAAAACACAGTGGCTGCAAAGTCAGGGCTAGGGAACTGGTAATTCTCTCTGAATTGTATCCTTACTGTGGTAGTGGTTAGCACAGCACCCTTGCTTTACATTTTTTCCTTTGTAAGATATGCTTCACAGGATTTTGAAAAATGCGGCAAAAGCTTTGAAGGAGGATAACACAATTCCTTTTTCACAGCACTACAAGCCTGCATTGAAGGTATTCGACCTGCAAAAAAATATTCAAGTAGGAAACAGCTTTGGTAGATAAATGGGCAAGAGATCTGTTCTAAAGTATTTATAACGGTTGTCCAGAAAAAGGAGGACGACACTGGCGCGGTACTGAGAATTTTATTGCAGACAGACCCTATTCACAGAATCTTCTGCATCTGGTTGTTCTGTCACTGTTTGACTCAGCAGCCTCATAATGGGTGAAATTAGCTCTGAATAAGACTCTGAGAAAATGCCTGCACTGCCAGATAGATTTTCTGGTAGTCAGCCTTGCAAGTTCAGCATGGATGGCTTGTGTGGGCTAGGTCAGAACCTCACAGAGAGGTTGCTGAAGGTTGGGTTAGCATTTTCAAACACCAGAACCAAAACTGTCAGATGCATTTTTTTTCTATTACAAGGCTATAGTAATTTTATTCACAGTTTATTTAAAACATAACTTAAAGACTGCAGTTTGATTTCTAAAGTCAGAGACTAAAATGAGAATGCTTGATCATTTTGTCAATTTACATGAACATGTCAATTATTAATGTACATGGAACAGAGATGTAGACATAGAAAAATATACTTGTACACTAACTGAATTATTCCCTTCTGAATTCTTTTTGGTGGGAAATTATACGAGATGTAATGAAGTCTTGGAGTGGAAATCAAAGAAATGTCACCCTGTATGATTGGGTGTAATGGCACCAAGGGAGCCTGAAAGTATTGTCTCAATTTATCATTTCCAAGACAAGTGCCTTGCATTTTAAATGAAGCAAGAAAGCCTTCAGAAATGTTCTTTCAAACAGCTCCACTTCTGCATTTGTTATTTTTGTAGTATATTTGAATTCTAGCTTTTAAAATATGCACTGACTCATTGCTGGTCCCTCAGATTTTTCCAGCTAAAATGGAAACTAAAAATTCCTTTCCTCATTCCCTTCTGCTATCCACCAAATAAAAACCACGGACCAATACTGTTGAGTTTTGTCTGATTGAGATCCATAAAATAAGGGTCAGTATGAATACCTCTATTTTTTTGCCAGCTTCATATTTTCTTATGCTTAATATCTCATCGTGTCTTCCTTTTCACTGCTGGCTTTCCATCCTATGGTCTGTTCTAGTAGGAACATTTTAAATTATTCATTCATTTGCTTTGTACATCATCATTTCCTATCAGGTAGTAATGTGTGAAAAGTAAGCTTTCATGATTGCCTTTCCCCCTGCTTCCCTCCTGCCTTCACTTGTGCTGCTCTTTATAAAATTTCCAGAAAATTTTCCACCACTCTTGTGCACAATCTCCACTTAGATTGTCCCTGGGGAGAGCTGGGATGTTTGTTTCATCGGTTAACAAGTCCTGTAGAATTTGGTGGAGGGCTATCTCCTATTCATACAGTTCTTAAAGCAGCTCATGGGATTTAAAAGGGTAGTGCCTCTCTGCAATAGAATTCAGTTAGTTGCACAAATATTTTTTTGAACTCTCCTATGACCCATACATTGTTTAGAGTAATTTCTATAGAGTTTGTTTAATTTCTTTCAAACTTTTATTGGTTTCATTCTTAATATATTCTATGGGAATTTCCCATGAGAAGAGAATGAAAAACCCAATGAAGTACAACTTGGAAAAAAGTACCCTGTAGTTGTATGCATTCTTTATTGAAGACATGTAGAACTGTGTCCTTAATCGGTAACATAATAAATTGATGTATCTGCCTGCATTCTCTAGGCTTATACTGTGTTTGGCGGGGGGAAGGAAGGCAAAATTACAAATGTTTTTCAAACTATAAAAAGCTTCCTAAAAGATTAAAACCTCTTTTTTTTTTAACTAATAAATTAAAAATCCATAATGTAACATTGAGGTGCTTGCGTTATTTTCCTCTCTTTCCTCAACCTCAGATTTACATCTAGATATTAACTATGCCATAGCATAAACCATACGTACCTTGTAAAGATAAAACATTATATCAGAGTAAGTGAAAGGCAGGGTAACAGTACAGGCTGTAGCACCATACTCATAGTATCACTTATTGTTTCCTATACATTTCAATATAAACGTAGAGTACCTATTCCAAAAGTTGTGAATTTTGTTGCCTGATGCACTCTGAAATTCTGAAAGCACAGCATGCAGTCTCCTATCCAGTTTGAAGCCGTTGCTGAATTTTTAAATTTAATGAGAGCTGTGGGCTGTGAATGGGGGCACAGAGGAAAGCTTTGTCATGCAGCCCCTCCATCCCTTGATACAAATACCCTCTGTCTCCTGTACTGGTTGCTTTATATTGCACTTTCATTGTACATTCAAGTAATACGTGACCACGTTACATCTCTGGAGCTGGAAGCACAGGGTTTTCTGTTAAAGACTTCACATATATTCATGTATTCTAACAAGCGTTACCAGTGACACTGGAATTAGTGCTTTTTATTGATCTAGGACATAATAATCATAGTTTCATTGATCTAGGAGATAATAAATCATAGTTTAGATACTGTTAGGATAAACACTTTTGGGTTTTTTTTTGCTTTCCTTTCTTTTAAAAAGAACTAATGTAGGGTTGCAGTAACTTTCTTTGCATTGTGGGCATGGTACAAAGGCAATCCTTTGACCATTGCATGTGGACTGAATTAGAAGTCAATATGTGCGTACTAACTGGTCTGAACCCTAAGTATGGCTTTCCCATATCAGGCAAACCTGATCACTGAGGTCCAGCAACTCTGCACTCTTTAGAGCTGTCAGTGTATTCAACGTAAATAGAAGTGTATCTAGTAGAGGAAAACACAAATTTTATACTTTTTTTCCCATGTTATATCAAGTTTCCAAACCCTGTCCTCCTCAACACACTTTTTCTACAACACATAGGTGGTGTTTTCACATGATTTACTGCCCCTTCAAGTAATAAGGTTGTGCTTCACGGCTGATTTATCTGGGAGGGAAATGAAGACATTTACAGAACATTTAATGCAATAAAACTTTAAAGAATCTATAGGTATAGGAAAATGTTAAGATTTCTGAACATGTAAGATACCAATTCAGTAAAAATGTAGAAGACAGTTTTGTATTGATCCTCTAGAGAAAAACCAAGCTGAGAAAGATCAGCAGCTCAATTTACCCACCACTTCTAATAAAAACCAAGACCTTTCAAAAAGAGAAATGCAGCAATCCCAAGTTTACTGATACTTTAACGTAGGTCAAATGGGAGACTAAAATGAAAACGTGCCTGTATGTTTGCTGGTTGAAGTTCTTTTGTCTCAGGCTTTCCCCCTTGATGGGATTTTATTTCTGCCACCTACAGCTTACCCCCAGTCCTGATGAGGATGTGTGCCATGTTGCGCTACTTGCGTTTTCAACCTAATTATTCTTGTGTGATCGGAGAAGCTAGAAATTGAATTGGAAACCTCAAGGGCCTCTAAAGTGAAAAGTCAGGCTGAGATGCTAAGGTTATCACTATCAGCTCTGTATGCTTAATTAGAAGTTGAGTAGCAGATTATCATTTATTTTACCGGTGTCAAAACCTTCATTAGAAGTGAAACTGTTGATGAAGAGGAGAGTGTGACAGTCTGTGAACCATAACTAAGGCTTGTTTATCTGGGGCAAACATTGGAGAGAATGAGGTGAGAGAAATGCTGGCGCTGGCATTATGCTAGCTGAATAAAATAATGAATTTAAGTTGGTACTTCTGAGGTGCTGTTGAAACCAGCATTTTGGGGGAAGAAGGAATGATTTTAAAGATATTGTGCTTTTCAGTTGCTGACATTTCCTTTTTCCTTAAAACAAAGAATTTGAAGACTGCACAGAAACAATAGGAGTCCAATGGAGAGCCAATGCCCAGATCCAAGCAGTGCTATCAAGGTGAATAATGTTCTTTATCTGTGGACCATGGATTGGATTGGATGCTTTTGTTCACTACAGGGATGCTATATCACTTTGGAGCCCTTGTTTTAAAACGCAGACCCCCAGGACCATATTTGTAGCTAGCATTTAGTGAGCTCCATCCTACCTGTTCAGATATGTTCTTATTACCTTAAAAAAAACCCAAACCACCCTGAGCTTTAATTGTGACAATGAAGGAGTGCAGTTGGGGCCTGACATGACAAAGCTTTACCAAGCCTCAGTGAGCAAGTCATCACAACATGCAGGCAAAGGCTTGCAGACAGGCTGGCTCTGTTAGCTCTGATAACTGTACCATTTGCATTTTCACCCTCAACTGCTGATTTACACCAGTGCTTTTACATCAGATAACTTATTTAAATAATGCTAACAGACAGGTGAGGAGTAGTCACTAAGGAAGCTGTAATGACTTAGGTTGGCAGAGGGAGACTTGTGGGTGAAGGTATTTAAGGAAAGCAGATTATAGTTAAAATCCTTAACCACTAGATGCAGAAGAGGTGTACTGCCAGACAGTTTTCATTGTGGTTTTTAGTGTGTCTTTTGTCTGTGGTAGATCTCTGTTACACGTTAGCACTAGCAGGAGATTCCCATTTTCCCTTAACACTGTTAGATAGCAAAGCAGTTCTGCACAACGGGAAATGCCTTTTCAAAATAGCGAGTGGCAAGAGTTGGGTGTGTGATTGGGATTTCAGTTCTGCTCCTAATGCTAAAGCTGTTACTAGCTTTAATGGGAGCTTTTTAATATAGACCAAAATAGAGGCCATAAGATGTTCTTTATGAATAGAGCGGTGCAGGTGGACATATGTCTTGTGGTGGAGTTCTGTGAGCAGATGTTGCCTAATTGCATTAGGCAGTGTGAGAAGTAATGGCCTTGCTCCTTTGCCTCATTGCTTGGACTCAAAAATCAGCCTTTCACCTGAGTTACTACTAAGGGTACTATTAAGAACTGTTGCGCTAAATATGCAAGTATGTGTTATTCAGCCCTGTTTGGGGGTTGCCTTTAGTTATCCCCAAAGTAAAGTGAATTATGCTTGGAGTTCTGGAGATTTTTTGCTATTTTTTTTGCTGTTTTTTTCCCACTAATTGATGGAAGCAGGCACCTTCATAAGTTTCAGGAAGTTAAATTCTGTATGCTTTTGTAGGCAAAATGTTTTCTGGGAACAAACGTATGAAGAATGTTAGCTGATGCCTGTTGACTTGCAGAGAGATTAGCTTATTCCACTGGAAGTCTGAGAAGAGCAGTCAACATGCTGAGGAGGCAAAAGCTTCTATCCAAAAGCTGCATTGTGTCTTGCTGGTACCTGTGTCCTGATGTAGTGTTTCCCCTCACATGACTGAACGTGTTTGCATCCCAGTATCAGCCCGTAGTTTGCACTCATCATTTCACAATGCTGACCTGTGTCTTGTTCATGTAATGGGTGTGTATCAGGCCATGTGACAGGAAGAGGCAGTGGAGCCCTTGGGGAAGAAAGTAGCCTGGAGTTGGCTGACGATGCCAGAACAATTCGTCTTCCTACAGCCCACTCCCTGCCTCTGGCTGAAGGCCTTGCAGGAAAACAAGGGTGGCAGGAAATCATCTGTAGGTGGATGAATTGTCTTGACAGCTTGGCCCTTGCCTGCAGTCTGTAGGTGTCGTCTATGCTGACACCCTGAGGATCATTCCTTTCTTAGGCTTTTTGAACTTTCTGGATTGGTGGCAGTGGTGTGATGGGCATAGTGCTAATGATGCTGGTGAGGAGAACAGTATTTTTTGCTGAACTCCTAATACTATCAAAGCTAAGTTCAATAGAAGTAATGTGACTAGCATCTGGTCTACTACCTGTTAACATATTGAATGCCTTGGGCATGTTGGCAGTGCTTTTAGTGTTATTGCCAATAGCTTGTCAGAACTGACTTGATTTTCTTTTAGAACCCTCAGAAAAATCTCCAGGAATGTCTTGTGGCTTATGTTGTCCTCAAACTCCATCACAGTAGAGACAGACTCCTGCCCAGCTCTGGGATAATGCTGAATTAGAAAAGATAAGTTGTTACATTCTCAAGCATCTGCGAGCTCATGAAGGTGCGTAAAGATGCTCTAGCCCCAAGTGATAGAGTAGGTAATTGCTTCATGCTTTGTAAGTGCATCGAGTGGATGCCAAGTTTGTCAGCTTTGCTGGTTTGCCCCTTCCTTTGTTTGTTTGTTTATTATTTTTTTGTTGTTGTTGCATGCTGCATAATGTGTACACAGCTGGGACTGCTGCCATTTTCCTCCATCTTAGCTGTGAAAGCAAGCTCTTTAATGAAACTTGAAATTAAATTCTTCCCTTTCCATTGGCAGGTTTCTCCGTTTTTCCATTTAATGAAAAAAATATCCCATATGTGGAAAGGAAAACGTTATCCATGCAAATGTGTTCAGTATGTTTCTTTATGGACCATATATAGATTGATCAATATTTTTTTGGACCTAGATACGTTGTTGTTAAAGTTATGAATTCTTTAGCATATAAAATATCTTAGGCAAATATTTGAGCATGTTTAAGTTCATGTATAGTGCATTTTATGGTTCGTGCCCAGTAACATTGGGTTTTACAGTCATCTGTATTGCAGTAGATACTACTTGTGCTTGTTGGTAGTGTCAGGTTGTAATTGATTTGGTTTTCATGCATATTAATTAGATGCCTGGTAACATATGTATCCCATCAATGTTCTGAGTAGCTGCACAAAGTTTAAAAATGAAGCTCAGAGCTTTCAACCTTGGAAGACTGGAAGAGACTTCTGCAGTAAATTCAATTATTTTTGCTAGCATATTTAAACAATGCATGATATCTCAACAGAAGGAGTGGGCTCCTAGCAGTGCTTGCTAAGTTTCTGTGGCCTGTGTTATGCAGTAGGTGAGATGGCATTGTAAGATGATGGTTTTGACTTTAATACTAAAAAAACTCTTCCATAATATAGCTTCTTCAGAAACATACTCAACACTTTTCTTTTGCAGAATTTCACAAATTAGACTTGTATTATTGCATCCTACTGTTTTCATACAAGCTTTAAAAAGGCAGATTCAAGCATAGACTGTGCTTTGAAAGGAGTGTTTGTATGCTTTTTATATGTTTGGCAGTTGCCATGGTTAGTTATTGTCAGTGTAACTCAGTTTAGAATATAATGAGCTATTTTTGAGAGAATTAATTTGCTGCAGAGCATGAGTAGGTGCATATGAGTTTGCGCACACACGTACATGCCAGCATAGCCACTTACACCCACCCGTACACGCTCCTGTCCCAAATACCCAGTTTTAATGATAAGCTCAGCGAACCAGCCTGTTACTTTATGCATACAGGTCTTCAAAGGAATAACATTGCCTGCTGTATTTTGGAAACCGACCCTGCCTTACAGGAAGAGGTATTATGTGGCTCACGAATGTTTCTACCAGCATTTAACATAACTCTGCATTATGGTTGATTCTCAATAGCACTAGATAAGTGGGGAGCTGAAACACCCTGAAAACCCCAGATAATGCTAAGTGATCATTATGCTCATCCACAATTCAGATAACTGTGCTGGAGCTACTAATCCAATGTTGACTTCTGCAGAGCAGATAGGAGACCAGGGTCATTTGCTCAGCCAGAGCAGGCATCTGTACTGCTCTTTGTTGTAGCTAAGACGATTTCCAAAACCCTACTGATCTAGGAAGAGTTGCCTAGGCATCTTGCATGGAGGCGTGCCAGCTTGTGTCTGGCTTGTCTTGTTACCTCCAGGTGTCCTTCTGTGTCTGGGTCCAGCAGGAGCTGGTCATGTGCTGTGTTTCAGCGACACTCGTGGTTGATGTTGTGTGTGTAGTGGAGCACCAAGACTTGTAGCTCAGGTTCGCCTGGGGGGTGACAGGGCAGAAGGTCACTTTGGGAGTCTCTGCATCGCTGCTACTGTTGATCCGAGACGATTGTCCTGAATTGTCCTGAAATACTGAAAGATTGACTAAACTCATGGAATGGTGACTAAGCACTGGCAGCTTTGGACTTGGAAAGCCTGCTTTGTTACATGAGCTAAAGGAATCAGTCCATTAACTGTGTGTAAGTAGTAGGTTTTAATACTTTTAGATTCAGCCATTGGAAGGAGAGGTGTGATCTTGTGTGTTAATGCAAATATACTATATAAAAGATTGCACTTTTGACTTTTTGTAGCATGCCTTTATTTCTAGGGCAGCTATGAACAGGGCTAATCTGAAAAACAGTATCTGTAGATGTTTTTGATGAAAATTTAAAACATTTTGTTACTGTCTAAATTGTATAGTATTAGATTTTAATTTTATATTAAGACACAAATGACCAATGACAAGCTCAATATGAGCCAGCAGTGTGCGCCAGCAGCTCAGAAGGCCAACTGTGTCCTGGGCTGCATCAAGAACAGCGTGGTCAGCAGGTCAAGGGAGGAGATTCTGACCCTCTACTCTGCTCTCATGAAACCCCACTGGAGTACTGCATCCAGCTGTGGGGTCCCCAGTAAAGGAAAGACATAGAGCTGCTGGAGCAAGTCCATAGGAGGGCCACAAAGATGATCAGGGGGCTGGAGCACCTCTCCTGTGAGGACAGGCTGAATGAATTGGGGTTGTTCAGTCTGGAGAAGAGAAGGCTCCAGGGAGACATAATTTCAGCCTACCAATACTTAAAGGGGTCCTCCAGGAAGGTGGGAGAGGGACTGTTCATCAGGGAGTGCAGTGACTGCACAAGAGGGAATGGCTTCAAACTGAAAGCTGGTAGGTGTAGGTTAGACATTAGGAAGAAATTCTTTACAAAGAGGGTGGTGGGGCACTGGCACAGGTTGCCCAGAGAGGTTGTGGAAACCCCATCCCTGGAAGTGTTTAAGGCCAGATTGGATGAGGCTTTGGGCAACCTGGTCTAGTGAGGGTGTTCCTGCCCATGGCAGGGGAGGTTGGACCTAGATGATCTTTGAGGTCCCTTCCAACCCAAAGCATTCCATGATTCTATGGTATTTAAAGAAGTAACCTTTCCACTCCTTAAAAAAAAGTAAATAAAGAGATTTGGGTGAAGAAACAGATGTTGGAAATTAATTGAAATTCTGGTTGCCTCATCAGAATGATTTCTTCCTTAATCTTTTATGTGGGTTTAGTTCTCTACTTGGACAAGGTATTACTGATGGTACAATGCTGTGTGTGCCTTCAGTGAAGGAAAGATGTCCAGTAAAAGACCTCAACCATTAACATTTCCTTAAAATAAAGTTTTGTGTTACATCTCTTCTGCAAGAATTGTTTCTTACCAGCTCTACTTATAAAAGACATGGGAAAAAAACCCAGGTCATCCCAGGAATAATTTCTCTAGCATTCCCGGACTGCAAGGAAAGCAGAAAGCACTGTACCAAACAGTGCACAATTGCAGGAAAGGGGTAAAGAGCCCTATTTTTAGGATCTCTCGAGCACTTCAGAGGCTTGTGGATATGATGCCCTTGACAATCCTTGACACTTTAGATATTCCTGATGCATGCAGACTGTTCTGGAGAGCATCCACTCAGTGATAGCTGCTGAGGATCCTAGCAGTATTGTTCAGTGGAACAAGGACACAATCTGATCTACAACAAAATTTCATATCCTTTCCTCATATGCGTGGTATGGATCATTCCACTGTATTGTTTAATTGGGATCTAGCAATGTAATTGGAATTCTGGAAACATAAATTAGTGTCATCCTCAAAAAGAACCAGAGCAAAGTGACATGTTTTATTGGTTATTCCATTTAGATGTAATGTAATTTCAGGTACTTGTAGGATTATAACATTGAGGCCTAACATGATAGATTCTGTAAGTGGCTAGATGGCGTGCCAAATACTGAGGCAGACCTTTCTTATTGTCTGAGGCAGGAAAGATCCTCTCAGGCTTTTGCCTGCAGATTTAAAAAAATACTGTTATTACTTCACCAATCATTTGAACACAAAACAAACAGTATATTAAATTTTGAAAAAATTAAAAGAATAAATAAATGTTGTGGGGTTTTTTCCACTCGTCCTTTTCTTAGCATGGCATTTAGTCTGTGAGCTCTCAAAGTCCACTGAAGTAGACACCCATGTAGTTAATGTAAGTAACAGAGTTTTTAATTTTGCTGCAGATTCCAGCCCAATTTAACAAAACAGATAATTATTTAAAGAAAAATATAGGAGAGGTGAACAAGTAGACAATGCTACTCATTTCTCTGCTTAGTTCCCCTGGTTCCCTCTCTATAGTATATGTGACTGTGCTGTCCATCAAGCATGACATGAGAAAAGGAATAATTGGAAGCGATAGGAGAGAGGACCTGGGAGCACTGCAGGCAAAGGTGACTGGAGAGCCAAGGACAAGGAAGCGAGTTCAGTATTTTCTTTGTGTGGTTTCTGTCAAGCGTTCTACTTAGCACGCTGCCATGCTCCTGACAGCTCCCAGGATTCTGCTCATTCTCATCCTAAATTGGTTTCTGCAGTCACAAATCCAAGAGGAAAAGTAAAGCTTACTAATTGAATGTAAAGGCTTTCTGACTTGGCTCACAGTTTACGCCAGGGCTGCTGAGTGCCTACTTGCAAGCCCTAAGTAGGAACGAGCTTTCTATTTACAAACAGTGCATTTGGCTTGGCTGAGACTGACATTAAAAAAAAAAGTTGAAAAAGTAGCATCATGACTTATTTGAAGCACAAAATGGTATGTAATCTGTGGAGGCAACGCTGAGCTTTTACCACAGTTAAGTTGTGCTGCAGTGTAAACTCACCGTGCGTGCTTCATAGGCACTCTGTCAAGGGAAAAGATGCAGATTTGTTTTTAATCTTAAAAGCAGTAACTGCTTTCTGCTTTTAAGATTTACTGTCTGGAAGGCATAGACAGTACAGGTAGTATTTCCAGAGTTAAAACAACTGGCTTGAGAGAAGAAGATAGCACTATAGAAGTGGGAGTAAGAAGAAAAACAAAGGAAAAGAATAGCAATGAAAAATTGCATTTGGTTTTGTTTAGTTTCACATTAAATTTATGGCCTGATTATAAGTTTTAAGACTCCCTTTTCCCTTCATTGAAGCTCCTCTCACAGGCAGTGACTGCTGCTGAGCCCTGCATTCTGCCATGGGGACAGGGGACTGGTGGGTGCTGGCGGTGAGTGACTCTGTAGGGCAGCTGACCCTGCCCCCCTTCCTCCCTATCCTGTTTTACCATTTCTAGCAAGACCTGCTTTCTTCCTGTTTTTTGGGCAAAAAGAGGCGTTCCTTGTTTACCAGGCTGGATTCTGTGGTCAGCCAGCTGGGGTCACGCCAAATAGCTGCGAATGGAAAACCGGTATTTTCACACGGTTACAAACATTGTCTGTCTTTCTGTTTTCAGGTATACATTGCCAAATCCTAAAAACCTCCAGTTGTCCCATTTCCCACAGCCCATTGTTCCCTTATGGACCTCCTGACAGTGGTAGTTAGTGTGGGCATTTGGCACGCTCTCAGAGATCATCCACAGTAGCTGTGTTTGGATACAGGTACCTACAGGTACCCTGTTTTAAGGGCTGAGAGGGCTGAATGCTGTACCAGATGGTCTTGAGGCCAAAATATGATTCCTATGATACACATTTTATGTACGAGTGTAGGCACAGCCATGGGTTTCAGTTATCCAAGAGGCAGGCAGAGCTGTATGGCTTGTCCTGACTCACCTTCTGCCCGTGCTGCAGGAGAAGACTTTTGCTTTGGTCCTAGACTAATTTGTCTCTGGCTGAAGACTCTGGTGAAATTCCCTTCATCTTTGTCATGGAAGCAAAGTTGTAGCACAACCAAAAGCTTAAACCAAAACAGCACGCTTGTCTGCCATGTTTGTTACTAGAATATATGTATACACATACATATTTTTTTAACTTTCAAAGCATTTTCAGCGTGTTCTTCAAGCATGGGACAAACAGACAGATGGGTGGTGAAGACTGACAATCAGCAAAATGTCTCATACTGTCTTTTGGCTGAAAGAATGCTTCCCTTAAATGATATGGGCTAGATTTCTAAGCTTTGGTTTTAAGTACTTACAGCAGCAGATTAAAAGGGTATACAGGTGTGTCTTAGGCATTATTGGAAAAACCTCATGACTTCCATATTGAACATCAACTGTGTTTTACCTTTTGTGCATGTGAAGGTCAGGGCTGTGTTTGCTTTTTGTGTGTTTACAGTGCAGTAGGACGCTCAAAAGGGCAATAGGAGAAAAATCTAGCAGCTACAACCAAACCTTTGGCTATGGTGAGAGTGGTCACGTCTGGGCTCTGTTTCCAGCAAGAGGTAGACAGACAGAAGAGGACAGAGGAGAGTGGTGGATCGTATCTAGAAAGCAAAATCTCCAAAGATACACTGAAAGAAACAGGGCTATTTGAGGAGACTGTGAGCTCCAAAATGGTCTAAAACAGTAGAGGGGAATATTTCCACCATGATAGACAGAGCAAATTATAGCAAGGATGCTTCAGATTGGACATTTGGAAAACCTCCTATATAGTAGGGATAATGGATCACTGGGGTGGATGGCCAAGGAAAGTTGTGGAGTTGCCATCATAGGACATCGTTAAGAGTTGAGTGGGCAAGCATCTGTCAAAACCAGCATAGGTGCTGCCAGCTGTGGTTAGAAAACTTGGATCTGTCAGCACAGCGAAGATTGCAGCTTTTTGAGCCAGGTTTTCACAATACAAAATAAATAAATAGCTTCTGTCTTCTGAAACTGTTATTCATGTACAGAATTGACTGGAATATGAAGATAAAACTGAGGGAAACTTGTGCTTAAGAATAACATTATTGCAGTTTTTATTTGGCTTTGAGTGGCTTTACACTGTGGCTGTCTACAAAGAATGATTTAGATGACACAGATAATTGCAAATGGAATTCTCTGCAAACTTTTGGCAAATCTGTTCACTTGCTGTGAGTGGATTTTGCTGCTGAAAGGTTTTTCTATGTGCGACGGGAGTTTATGATGAAAGATTTCTGTGTGAAGGAGTTTCTGCAGCGGGGCTGCTCTGTTTTTCTCTTTTGGGAAAGCTCTGCACAGAAAGTGTCTTCTGAGACTGAATTGACTGTGGATGCAATATGCATTAGCATTTCAGGAGGTAAATCATTCTGGCTCAGGCGGGTAATGTCAGCTCCAGTGGACAGCAGGGTGCTCAGCGACGAATTGCATTTTGACATACGTTCAGTACTCCTTCATGATTTCTTTTTCAGTCACTTGCCTCTATTTGCCTCTACTGTGTTTTCTAATTCACATCACCACACTTCTTACTCTTATTCTCTTCACTCGTTGTTGTCTCCTTGCTTTTGTTCCTCTTCCATGTCCCTAGTGTAGTAGGCTCCCTGCCACTGGCACGCCAGATGCCACGATGCCCCCTCTCCCTACATTTCCTCTGAATACTGCTCACTTCCAGCACTAGCACGAGAACCAGGCTGTGGAAAAACATGTCCTAGGTGAAGATGACATCTATAGTTAGTTCTGAACTTTTGAAGTTCTAGAGGGCTCACTTGAAAGGTCATTGGTTAGTTGTCAGTGGGTTGGGAACAGATGTACTAACTAGGATAAAAATTAGTGATTACGTATATTCCTGTTTGGTGTGCTCATCAATAAATATTTGCTTGTCTACTTATGAAAACTAAATATTTTACTTCTTGAGATGTGGGCATACATTTGATCAAAGAGCCAATATGAAAGAAAAAAAAAGTTTTGAGTCAGAAAAAGAAAACATTTATTGGTAAATAGATGTTTTGGAGAAGTTATTGTAAAGGGCAGCAGATACTTAGAGTTGCTTCTGAGGTCGAAGATATGGAGAAAACCTGCATGTGCAACTAAGAACAGCAGTGACAGCCTGGTGATTTTCTGCAGGGCTCTGATGGAGGCCGTATTAGTTGTGTGCTGTTTATAATGAAGGATATTCTTACTAAAGCAGCTGCTGAATTCTCAATCTATAGAGAAGCTGAATTCCTACAGGCATCAACTTTAAGTAGGAACCTAATATGGATGCTCTCAATGTCTTTTGGAGGAGTTTATCTCACTCCACAGACAGCATAGAAGCTAGAGATACTGTTTGTTTGGACAGCTAAATCAGATTCATGTGGTTCAGCATTATGTTTACACCTAATTGTTTTCTAGGAACTTGCCCTCAGTGGAGGTGACAAAATGTGAATGCATGTGCAGATCTGAAAGAAAAAAGAAAATTGCTGATTCAGCATTTGGCACTGTAATTATGTGTTGCTGCTGTCAGAACTACCCTTCTAAAAGGAACCCAACTGTGACTTTTCCTCATGGACTTCTCTCTGGGTTAGAGCATGTCTGTGCTACCTGAGAGATGTCCCAGCTTCCCTCCTTTGGTTATATATAAAGCCCTTGCCCAAACAGCACTTTTAAACTCTGACAGTATAGTGAATTGAGCAGGTATGGCGAATTCACTCATAGACCAACCAACATACAAGCCAGGCCCAATTTAGCCATACAGTGTGGCTCCTGGTTTAAATCTAAGGCAGTCCCAAAAGCAAATGCTATCAATTAAAAAAAACCCAACCTCTTAGTGTTCTCCACAGACTGTAGTTATAGTTGCCTCTAAACAGGGTCTCCATAGACTGCTGCTACATTACTCGTAGCGAGACACTTTTCCTACATTCTTTTCAGAATGTAAATTAATTTAGATTATTATAATAATTTGCCTCCAATCCTGCCAATTAAAAAAAGAAGAAAGATGGAACAGAGGTATTGTTTTGCAAGAGACAATTAGATATCTTGCACTGCCTTAGGTTGCATTTCTGTTTGTTTTCCTAATTTCCTTTGAATGCAGTTTCACATTTCTCTTTCTTTTCACCTCTTTTATCTTTCAGGAGGATTGTCAGCAGAAAATTCTAATCTAATTATTTGTGGATCATGTTCTTGCCATGGAATGCCTTTCTTTCCACAAAGCCCTTTGATAGACTCCCTGTGGTATTTCTGACTGACATCTTCCTAGCCCAGGAGTTTTCCTATCTGTATCCTGGTCATGTTACCGAGGAGAAAGTGTAAAACAGCCTCTTTCACTGAAAGACCTTCAGGATCCATCCGCTGCCTGTACCCACATGCAATACAAAATGTCATAGGTCTGCTATGGACTGTGGCTTACAGCAGCAGGTCTGAGTAGCCAGAGGGTAGTCACACATTTTAACTGTGTGTCATGACTTGCTAGGTATTGTTGTGGTCATGCCTGCCAAATCAGAGTGTTTATGAAACAAAAACCTGCACTGACTAACGAAGCAAAGGATGTATCACTGCAGCAGGCAGAGCCAAAGCAGTATCAAATGCTCAGGGCTCCTGCAGAGCAGGATGCGTGCTGACGCGTCACCAAGGGGTGGTGAGTTGGGATGTCAGGCGGCAGTTGCAGAACAGAGATAGCTTCTGGATCAAGTTCACACCTGTGTAGTTTGCTGTCCTCTTGTGAACTAGAGCTTGCAGCTTCTGAGGAATTGCAGGAAGTTCTGCAGGGGCCAGGCACAAATACAGCTGACTGCTAGTGCAGCGCTGCATGCTTCATTCGACCTAGGGCTCTCGAGTAAGGAGCAAGTTGTGCAACATCAGCTTGGCCACTCAGGTGGTGCACAGTGTCTTCCTAGCCAAGGCCAGTGGCTGCACATTGTGACTGTTCTCTAATGGGCCAGGCCAAGGGAAGAAATACCCTGCAGAAATTAAGAAAAGATTGTGTGTGCAAGTCCTTGGCTAAGTTGGAATTACATTCCTTCAGCAGCCTGGGTTTAGTATCAATTTTAGTAACTATTTTAGTAACTCCACTGTAGCGTATATTTTAGTCTGTGAACAGCCCTTAGCTGCCTTTCCTCCTGTTTCTTAAGGTTAAACCTTCATTATTTGTCTATAGGTTTCAGAAAAATTACCCAAAATTCTGATAGAAATGCTGAAGGAAAAAAAAAAAGCTGTAAACATCTTATGTAAACATTAGATGGAACAAAAAAATCTTCATTTTGGAAAAAGCCTTTTTTTTCCTTTTATTTTTTTTTAAACAACAACAACCCCCAGATCCCTTTTTCAAAAGGATTTCTGCAACTTGGCCAGCTGCAAGAGAATACTTGCTGGAATATATCAATGTTTTATATTACCTTTTGCCACCTCATCCTTGTAGACTTCTCTGGTCAAATTGGAGAAAAATTTTGTAGACCTGGAAAGTAGGATTTTAAAAAACCCTAGCATCTAGTAAATTTATCCTTAGGTATCACTTCTTCATTTCATCCTTGTTAGAGACTGTGATTTTAGTAGCTCTGGACACCTGTGGACAAGATACGGGTCCCATACTCAGTCAGAGCTGCTCTGTAGGAGTGGAGGTTGTTTTCCCGATAAATTCTTTCCACTGTCCACCAGGTCTGCTCAGCAGAAGAGTATTTCTGTCACCATCTCTTTTCTTGCCAGGCTTGTGATTTGCTTTCTGTTTCGTGTTGCACAGGTCTCTGCCTGAGCTTTATTTATGTAGGTGTGTGCCAAGCCTGTGGGAGGAATGGGACAAGGTGCTCTTCTGCTGGCAGGCACTGGAAGGTCAGAAGTCAGTTCATATTCCCTGCTTCGTCTTTAACTCTCCAAGGGTATGGGGCATCCCAACAGGTGGAGAAAAGAGATAAGGATGTATTCTTCACTCATCCTCCTGACACGTGCTGTAGCTACTAGGAAAGATTGATCCTGTGGGAGGTAAGACTTACTCCATAAATACGTGCTGTACCTGCTCCCCACTCCTTGCCTCTATAGCCACCTCCTGAGTCAGTGTGATTCAGAGCCATCTCCGTAGCCTTTCAGTGGTTCTAATGGCATGCACCAAAGCCACAGATACCAGAAGTGAATCCCTATTGTTTCACACAGTGAAGCAGTGCCTCCTTAAATACTCAAAAATCAGTATTTTTATTAAGTATTAGCTGATTATTAAGGCTGTTAGTTACAGCAGGGCACTTCTGTTTTTTGTAAAAGTCAGTTTATTTTTCCAGCCAACATTTATGGAAAGTGCCCATGGTGACAGAACCACTGCATTTCTAAAAATAAAGTAGGGCAGTTGTGAGACGTAATTATGCCTACCTTGTTATTGGAACTAAGTATACAGTGCTGAAAATTCCATACTTGGAAAGCAAATTGATTCCTAAATATCAGCCCATGAATTTTCTCAGATGTGTTGTCTTGAGCACAATACATTGTTAATAGTATTTAAGCCAGATTTTAGGTGTTTAGATGCTTATCATTCCATAGCTTTACATACTACTGGAACCATGTAGAAACCTTTCAAAACTGGGCCCTTTTATTACTGCAAAAATGAACATTGTACTAAACCTGAAAGAAGAACAATGAATAATGATAAGAAAAAAAGGTGACGTAAACAGTTTCAGGGTAAGGAGAAAGCCAGCTCTTAATCCTGTTTGTGGGCTTTGCTCCAGTCAGGCTAGCCATGGGGGTAAGGGAAGCAGGATTTGGCACTGGGAGGCAATAAAGCTGAAGACATAGGAACAGAGAGATGCAGTGTGCAACAGCTCAATTATATTCTGTATTTCCAGAAACATCGGGATGCAGAGAGGAGAGTTCCTCTCTCCAGTGTAATATGGGGAATACTGGCTGCAGTGTTGTGAGAGAGATTGAGAAGTTGGGGGAGTTCAGAGGAGGAGTTTAAGAATAATTAATGAGTCCTAATAAAAAGGACTAAATATGTATAATTTGGCTAAATGGTAACTAATGTGGCCTGAGGGATAGAACAGCCCACAGATATTTGAGGGATGCTAATTCCCCAAAGAGGAAGAGAAGAATAATTATTTAGCATAAAGGATGAGTTGTAACTATAAATAAATGGACAAAATAAAACAAAGAAAAACCTAATCTGAATATTGGGAACAATTTCCTGAATGAGAGTTCAGTTATTACCCTTTGGAATAATCATCCTGAAGAAATGTGGGAGTCTGATTTTTCTGTGTGTTAAGCAATTGGCTGGAAAAATACCAAACACACAACTGAAACAATCTTAGTCCCAGCAAGAGAGAAGAGAGGAGATGTAACCATCATCACTGGTTACAACCCCTGTGCTCTCTAAAGGACTAGTACATTCCTGGACCTTTATTTTCTCTGATATTTTGGGTGGGGTAAGTTTTCTTTGTTTCTTTATGTGTTTTCTTTTTAAAAAATGTTTAAATCTTATCTCCTTGAAATGAGTTGAGATATCGCAACATATTGGCAGATATACCTGTATAGATGGAGCTGCCTTGAGCTGGTTGAAGCCCTTGTGTCATGGCAGGAGGAACCCTGGCAGCCTGGGGAGCTGCTCTGCAGAAGAGGACCTGAGGTCCTGCTGGGCAGTGAGCAGGCCTGGCCCGCAGTGTGCCCTGGCAGGGAGGGCACCAGCATCCTGGACTGCACTGACAAGTAGCAGGGGTCAGGGTTGAGGGTAGTGATCACCCCTCTTGTCTCAGCACTTTTTAGATTGTGTCTAGACACTGCATCCAGCTTGGGACCTCTCAGTGCAAAAGAGATAAACAAGCTGGAAGGAGCTCATTGGGGACCACCAAAGCCCTGGTTTGAGCACAGGGATGGTCTAGAGACCACCCTTCCAGCCTGAATTGTCCCATGATCCTATGTAGTGTCAGTCAGGTTTTGCTGGAGACAGCTATACACATCAGACGACTCTTAGAAGTTTTTGTAAGAACAAGTTTTTCCCAGTCAGCTTTATTTAAAAGAATGAGATGATGTATGAGCTTAGGAAAATGATAAAGAATGTTAAATGTGTTTTTTTAAAGAACAGTGTCACTGGCACCTTGTGCACCTAATTATATATATGGTAATAATGTCTTTTTTCCTATTATTAAGTCTTAACTTTGAACACAACCTGTGCTACTAGGCTTCACTGATATACTTTTTATCCTGAGACAGTTCTGCCTGATTAAGCCACAGTTGTGTCTGAGGAGTGTGTGGCTTTTCCAGTGTCCCGGCACTCCCTTAGTGACATATTCCTGATGCTGCTTTCTGCCACCTCCCCAGTGTGCTGGTGTGCCTCTGGCATTGCCTTTCTTCTTAGCAGACTGCGATGTGCTTGCTGCGCACGCTGTATGTGATGTGATGCTACTGGGAGCTTACACAAACGGCATTGCTCGGGTTTCTTGCAGCTGTAAGGCAGGTGGTGTGGTGCCATTGCTCAGAGTGTCTCTTTACAGCTAGGAGGGCATATGCTTTGCTTGCTCTGACATTCTGCCTCTTGTGCAGCCATTTATACCTAGGCCAAGTGAGTTTAAAATGCTTTAACATCTGAATTCTATGCAGGTGTAAAGAATTAATGAGTTTACAAGGCAGTGAACCCATCAGCCCTGCGCAGGCTCTGTCATTATTTGAATGAGGAATCATGCAGCAGTGATTCTAAAAACTCAGGAGAGTTTTTGCATACATGCTTAAACTAAACTAGTTTTAGAAATGAAATTGAAAATCGTGTTATGGCAGCAGTTGTGAGAATATTAATGGGCTGGGGAGATGATAAAAGGAAGGGCTATGGTGGCACAGAAAAAGAGAGGGGACACAGGGAGTTACTTCAATTATACCTTGATTTCATGCCGCAGTTTACTGACCACTCTCCCCCTTCCTTCCACTTGTGTCAAGATAACTTCTCGTGTGTCTGTGTTTGTCCTGTTGATGGGTACCCCCGACAAGATTCTGGCCCCTTCCTCTAGACACCCTCCCTTTAGATATTTATAGGTGTTGATCAGATCCCCTCTCAGTCTTCTCTTCCCCAGAGTGAGAAGGCCCACCTATCTTAGCCTTTCTTCACACAAGAGACGCTTCATCCCCCTAAGAATCTTCCCAGCCCTCCACTGGACTCTCTCCAGCAGTTCTTTGTCTGTCTTGAACTGGGAAGCCCAGAAGTGGATATAGTATTCCAGATGTGGCCTCACCAGAGCAGAACAGAGGGGGAGGATAACCTCCCTTGACTTGCTGGCCATGGTCTTCTTAATGCCTCCTAGGACATCATTGACCTTTTTGGCCATGAGGGTACATTGCTGGCTCGTGCTCAACTTGTCCACCAGCACACCCACATCCTTCTCTGTTGCGCTGCTTCCCAGCAGATCAGCCCCCAGCCTGTGCTGGTGCCTGGGGTTATTCCTCCCTGGGTGCAGGACCCTACACTTGCTTGTGTTGAACTTCGTTTGATTCCTTTCTCACTGAATGCCAGTGCAGCCTCCTGGTGTGTCAGCCATTCCTCCCAGTTTTGTATCATAAACGTAGGTCTTGGCTTTTGCCCAGGTGTTAGCCTTGGCTTTTGCACTGAGGTAATTGGACCTTCCCTTTCCATCAGCCATTCCAACAGCCCACATTCGCATGTATACAAGAGAAATATGTGCTACAGCTATTTTTGTTTACATGTACATCAGTAAGTAAATTATATTTATCTTATTTCATTACAGAGGTAAAATTATATTCTGTGCATGTGTGTATAGAAAAACAGTGTACATTTTAATTCTCTACAAGTAAATTCTTGTTACCAGTTAAATGGAGTTCCAGCAACTGCTTGCATCTCTCTGCCTCTCCCAGTTACACGCACATTGTGCATCTTGCTCTTTCACAGTCACATGTTGGATAGCAGGAAAGAGAGAGATGGATGCAGTTTATGTCAGGAAGCAGCAGGAAAAAGTTTGCAATGTGCTATTCAAAACCTCCTATAAATGAGAAACATATTGCTAGAGCAGGTACCGTGTGGGGTGGGAAGTTACCGTGAGATTCAGTTGAGACACCTTCTCAGATGAAGGCTGTTCAGCAGTGGTAGCGTGTGCCCGGGGAGTCGTGACTCTTCTATTCCTTCTGGTTTTTCACCATCACTTTGGATTTGGGGAACTTTATGGCTGTCTTTCTTCACTTCTGTACTGTTGCACTTCCATGAGGGAAGCAGCAGCTCTAACCAGGAACATCTGAAGAAAACGTTTTATTATCAGCCACGGAGAAAAGTTTCTTGTGTTTGATCATCTAGTCATAATGCAGTAATGATAATGATGGATTGGAAGGCAATGTAAGTAATGCGATTATAGTTATCTGGATGGTGAATTGGAGGACTTTTATTACCTTCTTTGCTGCTTTTATAACTTTCAATATGCCTGTTTTAAAAGTATAATCAAAACAATATGTTTCCTTGGTTTATGCATTAGCTGCTATGAAAAGT
The DNA here is from genome assembly GCA_013400835.1 of Zapornia atra. Taxonomy (NCBI): domain Eukaryota; kingdom Metazoa; phylum Chordata; class Aves; order Gruiformes; family Rallidae; genus Zapornia; species Zapornia atra. The sequence goes on from VZTU01009564.1 coordinate 236,616, forward strand.
TTCTAGCATTGAGATATGCAGATGTTTTTTCATGAAAGGAAGGCTTAATATGACATGTGAATGATGTGCCTGAATGGCTCTTTCTCCTTTTGAGTCAGCATGCCAATAACTAAATGGATAAAACCATAAAACCATTATGTTAACATTTAGTAATATTCAGTCATTCTAATTTGCTATATATATTTATATTTTTATTAGCTGACCTACCTTTCATCCTTTCATCTTATTTCTTCTATTTTAACAGTCATTTGTGGATTAAGAGGCTTTTAGTTTTGCATCTAATTGGGATAAAGTGTGGGAGAAATGTCAAGCTCTTCAGGAACCAGCTGCTATGAAAACATACAGACATATGTGGAGTGACACTAACTTAGATTTCCTGAAATTTGCCCCAGATGTGTTGTGCAGAGTTATATTTTTAGTGCCTAAATTATGCTTTTTTCCTTGAGGTTTGCGAAGTTTCTCTGTGGCATTGCATTTCTGCATATTCACTACTTCTGATCTGCACACCTGAGCAGCTTTGGGAGAAACAGGCAGTGCTGGGTTGGGATAAAGCTCCATAAACCCGGGTAATGCCCACGTAGTTCCTCCTTTAATTCTAATCAGGCTGGTAATGAGAGCTGTATGAACAATAATTGTTTGGTTTGGCATCAAAAATTCTGATTTGAGTTAGACACATTTTCTTCAATTTGATATAAACAATTCTGTTTCTCTTTCCACGTATGATAGAGCTTAAAAAAGCTATGCATATATAGTTTTAAGGCACTGAAATGTTTCACTGGTCTTCTCGAATTTGAGTACATCCTTTCATCCTAAACACTGTTTGTGACCAAAGCTGTTAGCCAAACCCTAACCCGTAACCTGGAAACCTAAGAAACTAAGGACCACATCCTGCCCTGTGTTACGTGTCTGTGCCAGTAGAGAGAAATGGTAGAGCCCTCCTCACCAGCAGCTCTGGGCAGCACTGTAGCACTCACAGACTCAGCTGGGCCAGTGGCTAATGAGGCAGCTGGTACACCACAGCCCTGAGGGACCCTTCTAGGGTTCCAGCTAAATCGCATACAGATAGCTGATGCTTCCCTTGTTAGCTTTTGGATAGAAAACTGCTCCTTTGCCAGAGCAACCACATGTCCCCTGCCTCTCTGAAAGTGTACACTCCTGCTTTGAAGAATTCAGACCAGTGTTAGTGGCTACTGCCTGTAAATACCACACACTTGCTGCTGCCCTCATCTCTAAGCTTGCCATTTGAAAAGAAAGACTTCTTTTCCCCTTAGCTTTGGAATGGTTTAGATATTATGCAGGCTTAATCTCTGTGGCACTTTCTTCCTCTAATTCAACCTGCAAGGATTTATGTAACCAAAGTTAATACAGACTAATTAAAACTAACAGTCTTCAAATGGTCACACATACTTCTTTATGCTTCCTTTGCTTGTGGCAATGTGACAGACGGTGTTCAAGCATCCAGAATAACTGTGCTTGCATCCTGTTATATAAGATGACTCCTTAAAATAGACTACTGAGATTTTTTTTGTGTTGGTGCCCTTTTTTTTTTCTTCCCTACAACCAGCTTCACAGTATCACAGCACTGTCCTCATGCAAGCCAGCGTGACTGCCCTTCTGCTTCTTCTGTAATCTTATTTAATCTTGGTGGAGAAGAAGATGGAAAGAAACTTTGTTGTTTGTCATTCTGGTTTTTCCTGTGGCATCAGATAGAGAATGAAAGATGACATAGTCACATGCCCTGTATTTATACACCTTTAATTACCAAATGTATTGCTCTTGCAGTTCTCATGGTAGTGAGTTTATCGGCAGCAATGCCAGCCTCTCTGTGCTTGCGAGCCATTTTTAGTCCCAGCCAGGTGTTCAAAGGCTGATTCAATTCAGCCATGCTTGAAAAGACCGCATCTCACTTGGTAAATAATGATACTGTAATCATGTCTTGCCCTCCTAACACATACTGTGGTAACCTCCGTTTGGCTGGCCGCACCACCAGCCAGCTTTCTTGAGAGCCTCCTGACAGTTGTATTCGCAAGCTCCAGCTCTGAGCTGGTTGTCTTCTGTTCTAATATGAGGGCTTTCTGTAATCTCCTCCATCAAGAGAATGAGTATTTTCTGCTTCCTTCAGCAGCAATACAGGGCATACGTCATGGTGTGGGATCAGGTCCACAGAATCCCTTTAATAACTCAGAAAAAACCTGTTCCTGAAATTTGTCTGGCCCCTTCAGGTCCCATTGGCCTCAGCAGAAGCTAAAGGCATGCAGCACACACCACGGGAGGTGATGTCTATCTCCTTGCAAAACTGAACTTGCACAGCAAATTTATCATATGCTGAGAAATGAGGGGTCTAAGAGTGGCCTCGGTGAGCCTCAGAGCATGATTGTATATCTTGAGATTCATTGAAACTGCCCCTAACATTATTGATTTGCATTTAATGTGATCAGAGTGTGTCTCCATGCAGCGTTAGGGATGTGAAAGACAACCATGCCAAAAGGTCCCACGGATACACTGTTTCTCCTGGTATGAAATGCTGTCTGATTATGTGTCACATAGTCCATGGGTCTTACTTCCATATCTTTATTTTCAGATGCAGATATCTAGAAGAGAAAATAAATGCAAAGGGGACTATAAATGTGCTCTAGCCTGGGGAACAGAATAGCAAATGAAAGTCTAACTTAGTGCAGTGGGCAGGAGCTAATAACAGAGTAAGGACTGTAACATCACCCCCGAATGGCCATCACCGGGTGCATTTCATCTGCCCGCTGTGTTTTCAATATTATTTGATTAAATGAATCAATAGAGCAGTAACCAGATGAAGCAAAAAACAGGTAACACTATGTATATGTAAAATAGCTACTAGAGAATATAATGAAATGAAAGAAAAAAATCAGTGATGTTGATGACCCAAGGAGAGAGATTTGTGGGTTGGTAGCTTTGCCTGGTGTGGCGTTGCATCGTCCCAGCTCAGGCCTAAAGCAGGGTGATGATGTTTGCCCATGCAAACAGGGCCCCAAATCAAGTCCCTGTCCTGCACTCCACAGGGCTCCTCTTTGGTCTGTGTGTGCAGGGCCGGCGTGCGTGTTAATCTGTGTTGGGGAACATGAACTGGCTGTATTGCATGTGCGTGTTCACATATAATGCAGTCATTTTTGTTGTGGGGGGCATATTTCTTCTTGCCAAAGTAATTGTAGCAGTACAGCTGCTCTTGTGTAATTGCATTTTTATCCTTAGGTGGTACTTTACGTTATATTCCCCTATTCCCCTTGGTGTTTGGGAATAAACTGTACCAGAATAAATACCTTCATGCTAAGAAGGTTATTTGCTATACAATACTGCTGAAATTGCAGTGGGTTGACTTATGTTTAGACAGGGACAAAAAGCGTGTATTTATATGGCATAAATTCAAGCTTGTCTGTCTGTATCAGCTTTGGAGTGCTGCTGCACTGTAGGCACACAGCGTGTACCTATTGCTTTCCCACCGAATCACCGTATCAGGGAGAAGCGTAACATTTATATTTAGAAATTTAATGAAATATTTCTTGCAGGATAAAAAGGTTGTGTTAGCAGCTACTCTAAAGTACTTCTCCCCCCACCTCCACCCCAGAATTTGTAGTTCAATATTTAGTCTTGAATGACTGCTTGAATGAGACTACTTCAGGGATTCCCACAGTTCACGGTGATGTTGCAAGTGGACAAAACGTAAGGTTTACTAAAAATAGCCTTGTTTCTGAGAGCAAGAGAGGCCATGTGGCTGTAAGCAAGCTGTGCCCTGGCTGCTCCTTCAGCTTTGCTCTTCACTGTGAGTCTGTTAAAGCCAAAGGACTGGTTTTAAATTCTGTGGGTCTCTGAGAGGGTACAGGGTGGGTTGTTTTTGTTGTGAGAAAGGACGGTGCTATGAGACACTGGTATCTGCAAGCAGCCTGTTGGAAAGGGGTGATTGCAATCTGCATTTGTTGGGTATTAGGGCACAGAAGGGTCAGAATGGAAGGATAAAGGGAGAGTCTGCCCGAGGCTCCTCAGAGAGTACTGCGCAGTTTTGTTTTGAGTCCAGGAAGCCTAAACTGATAAAGCTAGGCAGTTTAAATAAGTCCCAAATGGATCAGTATGTTACACATAGAAATCAGGTTTCATTTTGATCTGAAGCTTCGACAGGAAAATATTTCACTCTGGAGGAACTGGAGGGTTCTTTAATACAAGCAGGCAGCCCCTGACTTACCAAATAGGTTGGGCAACTCCATTTTAACTACACTACCCAGCCAATGAGGTTTCTGTCCTCTCTTGTTTAAATCAGATCAAAGTATGTCAAATGAGAGCAGAGTCTTGCGATGTTGGAAACTAAATTCCAAGTTTTACTTTCTGGCTAGCCATTGTCTTAAAGGGTCTACAGTTCTTCAAAATTACCAATATACTGCATGTGTCAAGGTGATCAGATTTTCATAATGGAAAACAAGGGCTTTTCTTGCTGCAAACATAGGGTGAAGGTACGTTTGGATTGCTTCTGCCTTGCTGTAGGTAGCTGTAGTATGGCAAAAGGAATAAAATTCATATCTTTCTGTTATCTTCCAGTCTGGAAAGCAAGGTATACTCAAATTTTTCCATATGCAGGATGTGCTTTTCCAGATAACCAACAATTCAGACTGCAGGGTATCAATGCAATTGATTTTTCTCAAAAAAATATGAAAAGATACACTGCTATAAATCTAATGTCAGCTAATGGGTTTTGAGGTCCCGCTTGAGGGACAAACTGATTCCTTGTAGTACTCAAACCAGTATATACTCTAGGCCTTCTGTGATAAAGGCCCATGTGCTGAGAGACCAAAAGGAAAGAAGTTTGACTAGAAAGCTCTATCCATGGAAAGATGAGGCAACAATTCTGAAAGACCTCATCCATCTGTGTCTTGTAAGGAGGAAGAGATTACTTCAGTTTTAAGGTCAACAGTAACATAAATTGTGTAAAATTGGATTGATTTTTTTGAGGTAGCTGTATAAAACCATGTGAGATATTTGAATCATAACCTCTTTGGTAGTGGGTTTTGCAAGAGTATGTTGCAGTATCATTTGCCTCATCATGAGATGCATAGGAAGTCTTTGGTAAACCGCTGCTTCATCCACCTCCATGAAAACTTGGATGCAACAAACTGATAAGCCTGTTTTCCACATCCAACAGAAAACACTGTCTGTAAGATTCCTAGCTTAACATTTGGGTTTCCTGACTATTAGATATTTATTACAATGGTGGCAGATGAATCAGTTTTCCAGACCTTCTCATCAGAGCAAGAACTCCACGGAGAAGTGATTCTGCTCTGATGAAGGCAATGCAGTGGCCTGATCAGTCGTGTGTCAAGAAGCTGCTTTACTAAGTGAGAAGTCTCTTGGAAGAGTAGTTTTGTTCCTGTATTTTCAAGTGTCCTCTGAGTTTTTGGTAGAAGTCATTTTTAGCCTACTGTTTGCTTTGATGATAAGGAACAGGATTTTTAGAAAAATATGCTTTCTGCCATGATTCTGTAACAGAGACACCATGCCTTTTGGTAGAATTGCACCAAGCAGTACGTGTTGTGGGTCAGGAACCTATGGGATGTTGCATAGCACTGACAGCTGACCCAGCTTTCAGTGGCCAGCTGTCCAGGAAGAAAAACTTCAGGTGCAGACATCTCTGTGAAAGCTTCAGATTTTTATTGAAGATATTTTGTCTCATGAAAGACAAGGAATAGGAAGTTTATCATGCTTCTAACCCTTGACTAGAGAATGATGGAGAAAGACAATAGGATGGCAAGAGAGTTGCTGAGAGAGTCAGGTTGCTGAATCTCCTTGCTTGGGAAATGAGCTTTCACTCTTGCTGCACCAAGTGAAGCATTCATGCCTAGCTGTCATTAGAGCAAACAGCAGTATTCTGGTCTGAAGATGATAAAAATATATTACCACAGCCAGGTCTGTATCAAAAAAAGAAAGAAGAGGATTAGTTTTCTATGCATTTTAAGAGGGAAAAGATTTTTCTGGCGAATATTGCTGCTTCTATTTGTCATAACTGCTGTGGACTCATGGGACTCGGAGATTCCTCAGTTTTCCCTGCCTCCTGCTCCTATCAGTCTCATCTGTATCTTATCAATATTGAACATGAGTTACTGGTGCTTTATTCAAGTGGAACAAAGGTGTACATTTGGATATTATCAAGAAATCACAATACAGCCTTAGTTCTAAGTGAAATCAGAGCAAATACATTTCTCTGTCTTCTGTACATGTGACATTTAGAGAAATGCTTCTGGCATAGAATTTTGAACCATTGTAAATAACTTAGTTTTAATTTTTAGAGGTATTTTCAAAAATATAGTTTTGCTAAGAGACAAAAATACATGCCAAAGATGTGTTCAGTTTAGCAGTATGCCCAACTGCCTGAGAAGTGCCCTCAGAACTGAAAATTAATTGGCTTTCACTGAAGTTTGTACAGGTAATAAGCAAAAAGCTGCAGATTAAAGGCTTTGCATCTCATCAGTTTTGCTTTTTGGTGCCTGTGCCACACATCTGTACAGTTCACTTCTTTCTGGCAACATTTGTGTGGTGTATTTAATTTCATGTTGTTTTGTATTTCACTTTACTGGGAATAGAAAAACAAGAACAAAAGGTTTATTAAAAAGTAACAGTAATTGCCAACAGCAAGTGTTTTCCAGTTTCACAATTTTTCATAATAATTCATTCTGCAACACGATTAAAGTAGGTTAAATATTAAGGTCAGCTCCCAAAGGAGGTGGGGTGCGAGCTAGCAGAATGCTGAGCATTCCTGCAAGAGGCTGGGCACACAGGACTTACCCTGCCAGTGGTGGGATAGGAGGATGTTTAGTGTTGTGTAGAGTTGCTTCCTGAATCTTCAGTAATAAGACAGAGACAGAAGGTGTTCTAATAAAACATTGAAGGTGACTGGGGGGAAATTTTTATCTTTTTTTTTTTTCCCCAGCATGAAATGTGGATTCTATTAAAATTAAATTACTTCATCAGCTTCTGCTGATTTAGTTTATCCTCCCAGAGAGCAAACAAGAATAAGGAAATTTTTTAATGTGTTTTGGTTACGCCCTTCAGAAAATAGCAGGCATTAACTTTTTAAACTTGAAATTGTTGTTTGACATTTGCTTCAATGTTGTTGCAGTTTGGTGTAAC